>CAWUFW010005835.1:667500-670000 GCA_963921515.1 Calotriton arnoldi | reverse complement strand
CCTGTTGGGCCAGAGAGAGAAGGAACAGAAGGACCTCAGAAAGAGGGGCAGAAAGGGGATCCACAGCCTTTGCTGTGCACCATGCCACAAATTTGTTCCACCTGCAGGAGTATACCACCTTAGTGGAGGGACGCCTGGCTGCCAGAATCACATCACAAACTTCGGGAGGCAAGTCGAAAGGAATCAACTGCCGCCGCTCAATCTCCACGCAAGCAGGTGTAGACTGGACAGGTTCGGGTGGAGGACCGTCCCCTGCTGCTGCGACAGAAGATCCTCCCGAAGAGGCAGACGGATCGGGGGATCTATGCTCATATTGAGTAGCTCGGGATACCAAACTCTTCGAGCCCAGTCCGGAGCCACAAGAATGACTTGGGCCCGGTCGTGCCGAATCTTCTTCAACACTCTGGGTAGAAGTGGTATAGGCGGAAAGGCGTACAACAGACCGCAACTCCACTCGCGACGAAAAGCGTCGCCGAGCGAGTGCCGCCTTGGAAATTCCAACGCGCAGAACTGATGACATTGCGCGTTCTCTTCGGTGGCGAATAGATCTAACCAAGGCTCTCCCCACTGTAGAAAGAGTCCTTGCGCCACTTCCGAGTGAAGACGCCATTCGTGATCCATCATGCACCTGCGGCTGAGTTCGTCCGCCCTGGCGTTCAGAGAACCTGCCAGGTGTTGAACCATCAGGAACATGCCCTGATGTTCCAGCCATGTCCAGAGGCGCAGAGCCTCCTGACAAAGGGTCCAAGACCCCACCCCGCCCTGTTTGTTGCAGTACCACATGGCGGTGGTGTTGTCTGTGAACACCTGCACTACCTTCCCTTTGACAGAGGGAAGGAATGCCTTGAGTGCAAGCCGGATCGCCCGGAGCTCCAGAAGGTTGATATGGAGCCGGGACTCCGCCGGAGACCAGAGGCCTCTGATCTCCGCCTCTCCCATGTGACCGCCCCATCCCAGAAGGGACGCGTCCGTCACAACTGTATGCTCTGGCTGGGGAAGGGAGAGGGATCTGCCCATGACCCATTGCCGGTTCGAGAGCCACCACTGCAACTGTTTTGCAGTCCCCTCCGAGATCTGGACGTGATCGGACAGGTTGCCCTGGTGCTGCGCCCACTGGAACTTCAGGTCCCACTGCAGAGCCCGCATATGCCATCTGGCATGATTGACCAGCAGGATGCAGGAGGCCATGAGGCCCAGCAGCCTCAGGGTCATCCTTACCGAAACCCAGGATAAAGGCCGAAAGATCGGAATCATAGCCTGAATATCCCGGACTCGCCGTTCGGGAGGATAGGCCCGAAACTGCGTCGTGTCCAGAACTGCTCCGATGAAAAGGAGCTGTGGAGAAGGAATCAGATGCGACTTCGGCACATTGATGGAGAACCCCAGCGAGTGCAGGAGTTCGGCCGTAGTCTGGAGGTGGGAGACGACTGCCTGGGACGAGCCCGCCTTCAGCAGCCAGTCGTCGAGGTAGGGGAAGACTGAAACCCCTGCCCGGCGCAGATGAGCTGCGACCACCGCCATCACTTTCGTGAACACCCGAGGGGCACTGGTAAGGCCAAAGGGGAGCACGGTGAACTGAAAATGCTCGGGGCCTACCGTGAACCGAAGGTAACGCCGGTGGGCCGGCAGGACGGGGATGTGGAAATACGCGTCCTGCAAGTCCAACGCTACCAACCAGTCTCCTGGGTCGAGGGCAGTCAAGACCTGAGCTAGGGTGAGCATCTTGAACTTCTCCTTCCGGAGGAAGCGATTGACGTTCCGGAGGTCCAAGATAGGACGCATGTCCTCCTTGTCCTTTTGGGCACCAGAAAGTAGTGGGAGTAGCAACCACGCCCTACTTCTGGGGTCGGAACATGCTCGATGGCCCTCTTGGTCAAGAGGGCCGTGACTTCCTTCTGTAGAAGCACCAAGTGATCCCCTGACATGCGGTGGAATTGAGGTGGCATGGCTGGGGGTGGTCTCGAAGGGGAGGGAGTAGCCCCTTCGGACAATGTCCAAGACCCACCTGTCCGAGGTGATGGTGCGCCAGTGGGGAAGGTGATGGCGGACCCTGCCCCTACTGGCGTGCCGTGCACCTGAAAGGAGGGACTAGGAGGGCTTGGAGGCCGCGGACGGGTTGGAGGTGGTGGCCTGACCCGCACGCTGGTTGCCCGATCCGCCACGGCGGAATCCACGTCCTCGGCCACGCGAAGACGCCTGCTGCGCGGGCCGGTGGCTGGGCTGCTGACGTGAAGGGCGCCCCTACCGTGGCCACGATAGGGGCGAAAAGCAGAAGGTAGCGGAGGGCGTGTAGCAGAAAGGCCCAGGGACTTTGCAGTAGCCCGTGAGTCCTTAAAGCGCTCCAACGCATGGTCTGCTTTGGACCCAAAAAGACCGACTCCATCAAAGGGCATGTCCATGAGAGTATTCTGGACATCCCCTGAAAAACCAGTGGTTCTCAGCCAGGAGTGGCGCCGGAGCGCCACCGTCGTTGCAATCGACCTGCCCAGCGAGTCGGCGG
>CAWUFW010005835.1:365000-662500 GCA_963921515.1 Calotriton arnoldi | reverse complement strand
TTGGCTCCTAGAAAGACAATCGTTTGCGATTGGTTCTATTTGGATTTTTGTAAATTGAGTGTTAGACCCAATTACCGTAAGAGAGTTGTGCAGGCCTTTGTGGATGTTTGCGCTGCTGACTTGGAAGGCGCCTTGATCAGCCAGTCGTCCAGATATGTGAAGACTTGATGTTGGTGTTGTCTGATAAATGATACGACTAGAGCAAGACACTTTGTAAAAATTCTGGGTGCAGATATGAGACAAAACGGGAGCACCTTGAATTGGTAGTGGCTACAGGGAACCAAAAACCTCAGATATTTTCCTATGCCTTGGGTGAATAGGTATGTGGGAATAGGCTTCTTGGAGGTCTAAGGAGGTCATGAAATCGCTCTGGTTTAGCAGCCTCTTGCAATGTGATCATCCAAAATGATTGTTTCTTCAGGTAGATGTTGAGATTTCTGAGGTCCAAGATTGGTAATAACTGCCTTAACTTCTTTCTGATTAAGAAGAAACAGGAGTAGAATCCTTTGCCCCTGTGGGAGACCGGGACCTTTTCGATCGCTCCTTTGTGGCGCATGGCTTTGACCTCTTGTTCGAGAGTTTTGAGATGTTTTTGATGGAAGGGTTGTGGTGGGGTTATCGGTGGTTTTGGATAAACTCCAGTCTATGTCCAAATTGTACAAGGCACAGAACCCACCGGTCTGTAGTAATGGTTCGCCATTGGTGGAGGTGGTTGGAAATCTTGCCCACAATGTATGAGGTTTTTGATGGAAGAAATGGAGAATGCGGAGGAGGAGTTGGAGCCGGAGCCTGAACAATATCATTGTCGACGGCCAGTATCCTTGCCTGCCTGTGATGATTTTCCCCTATTTGACCTGACAGGCTGTCTGAGGGGGTTGTCTTTGCTGGAACTGGGAATGGTAAGACTGATTATTCGACGAGTATGAAGGGTATCGGTACTGCTATAGAAAGGCTGTCCTTTTCCTCTGGATCCACAAAAAAGTTTTACGGAACTGCAGCGTCTCCAAAGACTTGGTGGTATCAGTGTCCGCCCTAATTGTTTTGAGTGCTTCCTCACGTGGTTTCGAAACAGATCTTCTCCGTCATACGGAAGGTCCAAGATCTTATTTTGCACTTCCGGCCGGAATGAGGTGGCTTTGAGCCATCCTCGTCTTCTAAGAACTGCCACCCCTGCCTGATACGTGTGACGGTGACGTCTATGGCAGAATCTATAATTACATTGGATGCTCTTTCCCCCTCATGCAAGATTTTTTTTGCCCCCCTCCTTAGCACCCTCTGGCAGTTGGTCCATGAAGGGAGCAATGTCTGACCACATCTGGGGATCATAGCGCCCCAAGATCGCCAAAGAATTCCCCACCCTCACTGTCATGGTTGACCCTGGCAAAAACCGCTTGCTGATGGAATCTAGATGCCTGCCCTCCTTATCAGGAGTAGCAGAAAGAGGTGCCGCAGGATTTTTTGAGTGGCGCTGAGCAGCTTGCATATCCGAATCCGTTTTTGGGTGTCCCATGAGAAACGCCGGTGCATTATCTGTAGCCTTGTATTTTTTGTCAACCACCGGTATAGATCCTGGGGTTTTCATAATTCTAATCCCTTCTTCCCAGATGTAGTCAATAATGGGTATAGCCCTGACAGATTTACGAAACGGCTCCTTAAAATCATAGCGGAAACAGTCAGATTGCTTTGAAGGCATTAGTAAAGCAAATCTCTTTGCTGCACGTTCTAAAAGATTATGAAATCCTCCTATGTCCTCTGATGGAGTATCTACTGGAGGAGGCGTTGGCGAAGCAGGCAAAGATATTGAGTAATTATCCCATTCAGTGACAGTGTCACGAAGTTGTCACTCTTCCCTCTCTTCATCCGAAGAGATTGCTTTCTGGAGAGGAATGGACTGTGGAGTATTTCGGACTGACAGTCTCGTAGGAGTGGACCGTTGCCCTGGTGACCCCACTGGAGGTGGAGATACGGTAACAGGCACTGAAGGTGGGAATCGCCGACGGTAATCCTCCGACATAAATTAAAGATGAGAGTAAGGCAGATGGCATCGTAACGATCTACTGCTGATACTGCTGTTGGCACAGTTCAGGCTGGGTGTAATAGACCTGTCCATAGTAGTCTTGTTCCTCCTCGTCATAATCCGGCTGACACTTAACATGCAAGTCCGATGGACTATACGCATCTCGAAAGGGGTTCTCCTCCTCGGAATCCCCTTCCTCCAGAAGATGAGTGGGCAGCAAAGGCATAATTTTACTGGGGGGGGGGAAGGGTATGTTCTAGGGTAATTTCCCCCTCTGTAGGTGCAGCAGCAGTTTGCGGCGATCGTGATTTGGCCCCCCGACAGTGATTTTGGCAGTGAAGGTGTCTTCGTCGACAAGATGGCTTCCGTCGACAGGTTTGTCGTCGACAGAGGTGGGCTCGATGACTACATGTTCGCCTTCAGCGATAGCCTTACCTCTGTCGACAACAGTGTCTTCGTCGACAACGGTGTCTTCGCGGCAATGGTTCCGACGGCAACTGTCTTTATCGACGACTGTCTTCAACCACGGTAGCTTCATCGACGGTGGCGTCTTCGTCGACTCCGATTTCTCCGTTGACGACTTCAACAGTAGCTTATCCATCAGCGGCCTCAATTTCAAAGTTAACGACGAAATCTTCGTTGACGAGTCGAGTTACCTTGATAGAGATGTCAGAGGAATGGTCGACAAAATTGGAGCCTGAGTGGACAATGATAGAGATGTCGTTGATGATAAGAGGGCCATGGAGAATGAAGTAGACGTCGACGTCCCTGAAGCACATCCTTTCGTCGCCAACTGTGCTGAATAACCCTTCTTCGCCGGCAGAGAGCTCGTCGACGATTCTGAAGAGGGTTTTTTGAAAGACAGTTTTAGCCCTGGAGGTGCAGTTTTAGGCTCAGATACAGTCTTGGAAGGCTGTTATTTTTTGTGGGACCCTTTTTTACGCTCTGTGGAAATGTCATAAGAGGACTTCTTGGCGCCTTTAGCATGGGGTTCCTTATCTGAGTGCGATAAATCCCTCTCTCTTTTGAAGGAAATTTTTTAAGAGGTAGACTGCTCACTCTCTGAGTCCGACACAGGATCAGACCTGGTTTTCATCTTCTGGAGCCAAATGAGAAGCCGTCCTTAACGGACTCCGAGATTCTTATTTGAGAAGGTGTGACATATGTTGCAGTCTGACGCCTTATGGGATGGATATAAACAAATACACTTTGTGAGGGTCTTCCACATATAATCTCTTCTTCAAATAAGTGGCACACTCTCTAAAGAGAGCATTTTTTGCCTTGTCTGACATGGCTCAGTCAGATTTGGTGGCAAACCAACAGATTTAAGGACTAGAATATATATCTGTCTGAAAATATATATCAAATAAAATTACTTTTCTGAAGCAGAATCCAGAAATCTTCTCAGAAGTAAAAAGCTGAGTAGAGCTCAGAGGAGACTCCCTAGCACAATGTGTGGTAGAAAATCTGAGGTACTGGGCTTCTCTACGGAGTGTTCTAGAGGGAGACTCATGCTGATTGGTTAGGAGAAAACTTTTTTTTTTTTAATAATGACTAAGATAGGTTACTAAACTAAGAGGCTGTCACAGATTCGACGGACCTCGGGAGGAGCAGGGGGGCGAGTGGTGGTCCGTCCCCCCTGAAACCGGCCGTCTCCTCTCTTTCCAGCCAGATGACTGGGACCCTGATGATCCTGACAGCACGGAGGACGACGTAGTGCATTACGGGCCGGGTCCCTTTAACAGGGAGGACACCTTCAGAGACCCCGCCCCCGTTGTCATATCGGGCCCGCCCAGGAGAGCGGGAGAGAACGAACCCGGAAGAGAACCAAGGAGACCGGAGCAAGAAGAGGACGCCGAAGAGGGAGAGCGCGAAGGCAGGCATCGAGAGGAGGAACGACTGGCCCTGCTGACCGTACCAGAGGGAGAACCTGACACCAGGACGCCAGGAGGCCAACGGTTCGGCTCTGCGCCCAGCCACACTCCTGGAGGAGTGTGGCTCCAACAGGTACGAAACCGTATGACTGGGTGGATGGGGAGGAGACCAGCCGCTTTTTAATAGGGCACCTCCAACTACCCCTACACTTCCCCGACCCCTAGCACAGCCCCTCACGCCGCCGGTAGTGTGTTTGTGGCACTGGTGCTCCCTCACTCCTACCCTGAACCCGTGAGAGCAAAACGGGAGTTTCACAGATCCTTTTGTTCTTTTCTTTATCCTGCACCTGATGGGAAACGAGTCCGAGGGTTTCCAGGGAGAAACCCGAAGAGCGAGGGAATCCGTGACCTGTGGAGTGAACAGGACTGGACAAGACCAGAGGAAGAACACCAGGACATACCTTGGACTAGGTCCCCCACTATTGTAAAGCTGGCCCATCGTGATAAACCCAGTAGACGAATAAAACCAAGTCTACCCAGATCCCGTGTCCAGCCTGATCCTTGCGAAGGCTTACAGAGGCCTAGGCCTTTTTCTAGTCTATACCTATCATGGTACTACTATATTAAAGGTACCGGGGACTCCCATCATGACGACGGAGAATGATTCAAGCATTGAATCTATGAAAGTTCAAAATCTGGAGTAAGCTCAGATTTAGCCACAAACCTGAAGTTGTAAGTGGCGGTAAGTTGGTTGTGCCTGGTTGTAGCAGCTTAAGTGATTTCTTAAAATATGTACGATAGTTGCAAAGAATGCTTTGTAGACTTTTTAGAAGGATAATGGTCGCAGCAGATTTCCTGGTGAAGGCTAGAACACAAGCCATTTGACCTTTAGGTTGGTTCGAACAAAAACAACGTGGTTGTTTGCTATTAACCAGGTTACCCTTATGTTCCATTGCCTGTAGTTAAACTAGCACCAAGACGCCTGAGTGAGATGGAGCTCTATAGCTTAAGTATGAACTCTACCTCGCACGACATGTGAAAGGATTCAATCGCCACCTGTATAACTCTGGACAACTCCCTTATCTTAAAATTATTCTATGCTATGGACCGTTGTGAAAACCCACGGTCTCTCTACATTGCAAGGGTTCTCTCACTGCCAATATGATAAAGATGAGGATCATCGCAAGGTTTCCAGGAACAGAAATATTTTGAGAGTGCCGCTGGCGGCAGTCGCCGACGTACACCGGCATAGACGACCACGGTCGTAAACACCCGTCAACCGATGCCGTCAATGACAATGTCGCCGACGACTGCCGGAGACAGCAAGAAGTCCCTGTCTACGAGGTGGCCAATGACAGCGGAGGGCTGCGGGGGCCTCAGATGAAAACCCTGGTATTGAGGCCACTGACGGCGCAGGTCTGTGGGGGCCTCAGATAAAAGCCCTGGTATTGCGGTAGCGCCCGCTGACGGTGCAGGGCTTTGGGGGCTCGAATGAAAGCCCTGATGTTGCGGAAGCGGCGGCCGACGGTGCAGGGCCACGGGGGCTCAAATGAAAGCCCTGATATTGCAGAAGCGGCCGACTGCGCAGGGCCACGGGGCACTGTTGAATATGTAGAAAGGCATCATCGACGTCACAGTAACCGATATCGAGGCAGCACATGCTTGAACTCAAGGTTGTGTCTCGACGGACCAGCTGAAGGCATATAAAAACGAACTCCAGGTGCCAACTGAAGTTGTATACTCCGCATATAGGTTTGAGGAGAATATTTGTGATTCTCCTTTTAGAATTGTACTTTATAGACCTAGGGTAAGTCTTTTCTAATGACCTCTAGGGAGCATCATAGTTACCTTGCTACATTTAAGTAACGTTATGTAGAGGTAGATGAAGTGTCACTGCAGTCTTGAGAGCTGCTTTAAATCCATAAGCAGTATTTCTTCTAGACCCAGGGTGAGTTTTCAAAGAACCTCCAGGGAGCATCATAGTTACCTTGCTCCGTTTATGTGATATCATGTAGAGGTGGATGAAGCGTCACTGCCGTCTTGAGAGCTACTTTAAATCCATAAGCAGTATTCCTTCTAGTTGAGGTGCAAAAACGAAAGATAGCCTCTATGTGGAATTCTTTTTTTTTTTTTTACTGAGTAAAGACCGTTATTCTCCCACTACTACCATAGGGTCAAAGAGCCCCTTTTATTGGTGTTTCAGGTCATAGTAGTAGTAAAGTTTTACTATAGTAGAGGTAGATAACTGAGCAGAGCTCAGGGGACTCCTTGCACACAACGTGCAGTAGAAAATCTTAAGTTTGGTCCTTTTTCTGAAAAAAGGACATTGACCGGCTACTTCACTGACTATTGCCATTATAGCCAATGATAGTGATACATACTGCTTTTTTATGGTACGGTGGGACTCCCACTTAGACGACGGGGAATGATTCAAGCACATGAATCTATGAAAGATCCAATACTGGATAAACATTACTACCTTTACCAGGAGTAAAGCAGCACAAGTGCACTGGTGGCAGCATACCGTGTAGTAATGAGTAAGAGTGAAAAAGTATTTTTACCTGTGTCACTGGAGTGAGGTCTCATTTAAAGTTACTCTATTGCGTGACCTACATCGGTTTAGTGTACAGTGCTGTGCAGTGTATGTGTGGTCTACATGTGTAAGGTGTATGTGCGCCTGTGAGTGGTACAATACAGGAATAATGCAGTACTGTGCAGTTCGTGTATGTTGCGGAGTATGTGTGCCTGTGAATAGTGCAGTGTTATGACAGACTCTGCTTTCCATTTCGGGAGACCCAGGGCTGCATAGTGAAACATGAGGAGGTAGAGTAATCTCCCAGACAGATTTGTGTATTGTTGCATTCTGTAAGCTCTGTGGGATACACTGGAGAAGGCAGAGCCAGACTCCTCCAGTACACTTCAAAGAGTGCTCTTTGATTCAGAGAGAGGTCACAAGTAAGAGCCCTGGGCACATCTCAGGAAGGAGATGGGGCTGATAAGTGATGTATATTAAAAGGCCTAACCTTTTAATATACATCACTGTGGCTTTCATCCAGGTGGGAACTCAAGCCACTTCCATAACCTGTGTTGGTGGGGGGCGATCATATATGGAGTCGCTCCTGCTGTGACACAATGCTTTCAAGAGAAAGAGGGCAGAGGAGTGGGCACTTCAAAAGGTAGCAGACCCCAACATATACTTCAAAGACAAAGACTCTAATCCACTTTTGATGTCTAGAAATGGACTATAAGAAGGGGAGCTTGAGATTCCAAAAACTGTCAACTGTCAAGAAGCCAGACGGGTTGTGCGAGGAGGAGAAGCTCTGTAAGATCGCTGCCTGTGACCCAGGACTATGGGCCAAGGCGTCCTAGTCTCCCAGTTGGATGAGGGTACTTCACCCAGGGAATCCAAGACACCTGCCCTGGAGCACCAGCACCTACCTGCTTGCCAAGATCAGTGTGCCCTTTGAAGAACAGGAGAGGTTTGGAGGGAGTGAGGTCCAGTGAGAAATCCTGTGGAGTGGACTCCCATAGCGAGGAGTGAGGAGAGGGCTGCAGGGAAAAGTCAGTGACCTTCGTATTCCAGAGGAGAGCCTCTATGAAGGGAGGCGTGGTCATCACTGTGCCAAACGGGTCAGCACCCATGTGCAGTGAGAATGCAGTGACCCCGTATGCCGGGAGGGACAGCCATGAAGAGATTGCCGTATGAAGAAGGCTATAGCCTGTGTGCGGTGGAAAGCTGGCGCCCCTGTTTGCCAGGAGTGGCTGCTGTGAGGAAACCTGCTTTGCCGATTGGAGTCAGTATGCAGTGGAGAGACAGTGACCTTGTATGCCAGAGGGGGCCCCGGGACCAATCAAGGAGTGTGACCTGATCAGCATCTTGACTTTGGCACCTCTTCACTCTCCACTCACCGTGGGACCAAAGAACTCACCAAGCTTGGAGGAGTCACAAAGAACCTCCGACCTTTGCAGCTGCACAACCATGTGTGCGGAACTTGAGGCCTGCTGAGCGTACCCCGCCTGGGATGCATGCAGAGAACTTACCGGAGACAGCCTCTAGGACTCTGGTCGCTCTAATCCTGCAGGTGTGGGGAAGGCTGATTTCAGGCCAATCGGCCCAGGGAGAACTTGCTTGCCAGATGACTTTAATAAAGAGTATGAGTGGAACTCCTGAGACTCTGACTACTAGTGGGGCTTTACCTGAATGTTGCCTACAGTGAATGGGGAATAACCATTAACACTAGAGGGAGTGGAGAGTGATAATCAGGGAACCGCTTAAGAAACACTAGAGCCCTGACCTCAGAGGACTGTGGAAGATGTTTGTGAATGTAGTATTTCCCTTTGTGTTGGTACTGGTAAAATTTCAGCCCCCGCCACTAACCATTCCAGAAGAAATTAAATCCCTACTAAGAAACCATAATACGACTGCTGCTTGCAGCTCGTGTGCCGATAGTGAAGCAGCGGCTTTGCATTTCTCCCCCTCGGTTGAGCCTGAGCACATGATGGGCCCTGGGGTTTGAGCAAGGGAGATAACGGAGCGAAATGGCTCCCGTGGGCTTCAACATTTGGCGTAGGCACGGTTTCTCCTTGAGCCTAGTCCCTGTTCTTGGAGATGTGCGCGGCTCCTGGATGCCCTGTTCAACAAGCCAGGTGACATGATGGCCGGGCATGGCCCCCAGACCTCATTAGTCGATGCTTGCGGCCCTTGGATGAGGGCCTTGCCTTCAGTGACTTCTAGCCAAACTGATACCCTGGACTGCCCCCTCAAGAATCTGACATACGTTTTGCCCCCTGGCTTCTCGTGCTGCCTCCATTGGAACTCTGAGGTAAGCGGGACCACTCCTGCAGCCTCACCCTATACTCCCCTACAAATAGAATAAGAATCACTTTTTTGCAGCTGGCAGTCTTTCCCCCTTTCAGCGCCGGGACACTCTCTGGAGTGTGCGTGTGCTATATAAATGCCATTACATTCATTCATTCAAGCCCTGTGGACTGCGATGACTGTTAATGGGGTGTTAAATCCAGAGGCGTTACATCCCTTGCCTAAGGTCCCGCTGTTGGGGGCCTCTGTAACAGGCGAAATTATATCCTTGGAAGCTCGTACTGCCACTCCTAGATCTCTGGGCAATCAAGCCGAGATCTGAGACTGCTGGCTCTCCCCTACGGAATTTCTGAACTGACACCTGTATAGAGCTATGATCAGACGGCTGCACTTTCCCAGATCCCACTTGTGTGAACCTGTTCTCTCACCTTCTCCCTGTAACAGAAGGATGTCCTATGGCCCACTACTTGCACCACCGATGAGGAAGGACAGAGCCTCCACCAACAGGGGCACAATCCTAGACAGACAAATACACAACATGCGTTCTGACTCCGCCAAACAGACAGCCAGTGGTTTGGGTCCACAACCTCCTGCAGCCACAGATGTGGCCAAAATCCTACAGGCCATTCAAACCTCCGGAGAGGCCCTCAAATCAGGGATTTGTGAAGTTGGGTCTGATGTGGTGCTCCTCTGTCAAGGTCTTTATAATGTGGCTGGGAGAGTTACTGAGGTGGAGAGCCGAGAGTCCACCCTCGAAGACAACTCAACAGACCTCAAGGCACAAGTAAACACACCATTATCTGCTGTTTGTGTCCTTGAAACCATGACAGAGGACGCTGAGGATCACTGCTGATGCAGCAACCTGCGATATGTGGGGTTCCCAAAGAGGGATTTAACTCCCCCCCACCGCCCCCCACCCTGAAACTTCTGTGGAAAACCAGATCAAGTCCTGGATTCTTGAAAGAACGATTTAGCCCTGTTTCGTGGTTGAGTGGGCGTACCGAGCCCTGGCGCAGAAACACCCTCCAGTGGTGGGAACCTCCTCGACCTCTCATTGGCGAGATACTGAACTTTCGAGACCGAGACACTGTCCTTGAACAAGCAAGTGTTCATGGTAAACTCCACTTTCAAACTATTCATGTCATGATTTCCCAGACTACACAAAAGCGACCCAGTAACAGCATGAATCCTTCGACGCTGTCGAGCAGAAGCTCAGAACGATGTCTCTCGAATGCACGATGCTCTCCCTGGCGCACCTGAAGGCTATTCATGGCTCTTGCTCCCACTTTTTTGATAGCCCAGAGGAGGGGTGGGCGCCCATGCTGAAGCCCCTCCAACGATATGAGCCCCCAGGTTCTGCCATCAAGGTGGACCGGGTCTAGACAGCCGCAAATACTGCCTGTTCCCAAAGATTCCGGCGCCCAGAGCCCAGGCGCGGAGGGGACGGCGTGGGTGCTCTCCTAAATCTTGGAACACAGAGCCTGGCCGGTCCCCCCCATATCGAACGATACCGCGAGATCTGCTAGGGCGGTCCCCCCTGAAGAGAAGGCACACACTGAGGGTCAGCTGTAAAATTCCAGACTGTTCATCTCCATTAACAGCACTGGGCCCAGGACATACTTCGACTGCAGATTGATAGAACCTACATAGGAGGAGGGCCACCTTGAATACCCTGTTAAGTGCTTCACATGTCTTGTGGTAAGTTGGGCGACAGATGCTTCAGGGGTGGAAGTGTGGTGTGGGGGTTGTTGTTGGTGGGGGGTGTTCTAGGTTTTTTGTTTCACAGGTTTTCTATGCTTTTGTAATGACTGCTTCCTCGTATGCCTCGCACTCTTTTCTCGCAGCCTGAGCGGGCAGACCCATTCGCCATCCTTTGACCATATACACGTACCCAATGGCTGAATTTAGCCTTCTCTCATGGAACCTCAAAAGCCTCCTGGATCACATTAAACGCACAGCGGTCCTTAAATTCCTTAAACGCCACCAACAAGGAGTTGAGCTGCTACAGGAGACCCATCTCAGGCGCACTCAGGGCCATTTTCTGATATGACGTGCCTACCTCTCTTGTTTTAGTAGGGGCTCCAGGGAGGCAGCAATACTACTACACAAACATCTCCCCTTGGTGGTCACTCAAATCATCCACGATGCCCATGGCCGATATTTGGGGGGTGGTAGGGACACTAGAGGGGAACCATACAATATCTTAAGTATATACATCCCTCCCCACCTACATAGTCAAACCTTCAAAGACCTCACTGAAGTCATTGCTGCACTACCATAGGGGTACTACTCATCGGGAATGGGGAGGGACATTAATGACGACCCGGATGCAGTCACTGCCCTCTCACGCAGCCAATGGGATTTATCTAGGGCTTGTGTGTCTTGGGTGGATTCACAGAGGTTGTGTAACGCTTGGCAGGTGTGGCATCCTCAGGAACGAGCATACACCCACACCTCTGCCTCCACAAAAACTTGACCACATACTCCTTACGGCCACAGATATGACTTCCACTTCTGCTGCTAGTGCTGCCCCGTGGTATCTCGGACCACTCGCCCATGTTGCTCAGCTTTGGGGTTCCACAGCAGTGCAGAAGATTCAAGTGGCGACTTAGCGCCTAGGGCCAGATGTACGACCATTTGTTTTTGCGAGTCTCTAATTTTTGCAACTCGCAAAATGAAATGTACTAATGTGTCTCAGACACATTAGTGATTCCCACTGGGGTAGCAATGGACCTCACTAATCAATATTTATGAGGCAGGATGCATCAGAAGTGTTAAGAAGGAAGGATGCTGTGATAGAGAGACGCAGATTCTTATATCAGGGGGATTTAATGACCAAGGAGTAAACATTAATTTCAGATGCATGCTGTGATACAACATTTTTGAATCCAGTTGATTTGATAAGATATGGTGAAGAATATGGGTATTCTGAGTTTCAAATTCCAATGATTCTACATGATGGAGGAGTAGACTATATCAATTTATTAGAGAAAGATTTTTTTTTAGAGATGGTAATATTTTGAGCCCAAAAGACATTTTAGTTTTTTTGAGAAATAGATACACAGAGTGAAAGAAGCATTATTCCAAAGCCCCGAAGAAGCGCAGTGGGCGCTTAACACGTTTTGGCTGAAGGCTGTATTTGCTGTATAAAGAGACACAACAAGTGGTCCAATAAGCAAAGACTAAAAGGATAACTATGAAAGAATGTGTATTGTGTGATTTTGGCAATATCTCAGTACTGTTATTTTTGTATTAATTAATATAAAGGTGGGGACGAGTAAGGGATCAGAATGTAACTGTACCCCGTGGTATTGGGCAGCCCTATTGATTAGTTGCGCAAACCCAATATTGTCATCTGGTGGTGATGGCCTAAATGGATAAAGGTCCGGGTCATTGTGTAGGTCAGGATCTGTGTTGTAGTCATCCCAAGGGTCTACGTCGTGTGGGATGGTATGTGCATCATCATCCCCATGTGGATCTATACTCCCACCCCTATCGGTATGATCATCCTCAGTATCTGATGTTTGAGGTGAAAAAGTATGTTGTGGGGAGTGTGGTGGAGAAATTAGAAGATTTGGATCAGCTGGAGGAGGAGAAGGAGGTGGGGCGGTGTTAGTACTCATCTCCTTTCGTTTCAAGGGTATTTCAGATTCCTCTGAAGTGTCCAGTTTCCTCATTTTTGGAGGCTTGGCGACGACTTTGCCAGTCTCTGGGTCAATACAAAGAGTTTTTTGTTTTGGATCCGAAAAATCAGGTACAGGCTGTGTGGGTAAAATGTCTTTTTTCGGTGCCGAAGATTTTGGCTCAGAATGTTCTTCGGACCGAGTCTCTGAGGCTTTCTGTGGGGTCTTAGACTCCTTAGGTTTTGTTCTAGGAGTTTGTGGCTCCGAGACTTTTTTCGGCTCCGATGATTTTTTGGGTTCGGAAGCTGTTTTCGGCTCCGAAGATTTTTTCGGTTCCGAATGTCTGTCCTTGGTATGATTCTCGAGGCTGTCTTTGGTGTCGACGAAGAAGGGCGTGGCACATATTTGGTCTGGTGCTTCAGTGCCGAAGGTGACTTTTCGGCACCAGAATGGGGTTGGCTCGAGCCGGCCCCGGAAGGCTTATTTTTAGGTTTCATAGCTGGGCCCGAGGGCGGGGCGTCTGAGACATGTTGTGCCACTGACCATGTCATGAGTGATGTAATATGTGACGTCATCAGCAGTGCATTGCGGGGGCACGAGTTATAGTTAGCTCAACTAACTATAATGGCTGAATTTCTCTGGTTTTGTACGAGTGAAATGTCCAACTAACTATAACGTCCCTGAAACCTGTTGTGTTTTTCAGTGAATTTCTAAGGTTTTTTAAATGCTAATTTCTAGCTATAACGTCCCTGAAACCTATGGTTTTTTCAGGGAATTTCTAAGGTTTTTTAAATGCTAATTTATAACGTAGTAGTTGCGTTTGCAGAGAGGGGGCTGGGCCTCCAACCAGCTCTCAGGAATTCTGCTGCGTAGGACTTAAAGGAGGTACCAGGAGGGCTTCTTGGCCCCCAAAGTCCCTCAGGAGTAAAGTGGACTTCATCCCCCCCACCCATAGTGTGCCAGGAGGCGCGTTTGCTGAGTGGTGGAGAAAGGGGGGCGTGGCCTCCAAAGACCTATTAGCAATACCACTGTGTGGGACTTACTGGAGGTAACAGGAGGGGTAGTTGGCCCCCAAGGACGTCCTTGGGGGCAAACTATCCCTCCTATTACCTCCAGTAAGTCCCACACAGCAGCATTGATAAGTTTTCATAGCAGGCCAGGCCCCCTTTGCCCATTATTCTGCAAACGCGCTCCCTGGCACGCTCTGGGATAGGGATTAAAGTCCCCTTCGATGCTGGGGGTCCTTAGGGCCAACTAGCCTACCTGGCACCTCCAGTAAGCCCCAGATAGCTGGATTGACGAGAGCTGCACACAGGCCACGTCCCCTTTCTGCACCACTCTGCAAAGACTCCTCCTGACACGCTCTTGGTTGAGGGATGAAGTCTCCTTGCCTCCTGAGGGTCCATGGGGGCCAACTTGCCCTCCTGTTATCTCTAGTAAGCCCCACACAGCTGGATTCCTGAGTGGTCAGAGGCCACGCCCCCTTTTTACACCACTCTGCAAACGCACCTCCTGGCGCACTGCTGCTCGGGGGATGAAGTCCACTTTAGTCCTGAGGTCCTCAGGACACATATGGACCTCATCGCCCCACCAGTAGTGCGCCAAGAGGCGCGTTTGCAGAGTGGTGTAAAAAGGGGCGTTGCCTCGGATCACCTCTCAGCAATCCCACTGTGTGGGGCTTACTGGAGGTACCTGGTGGGCTAGTTGGCCCGTAAGGACCCTTAAGATTCGAGGGGACTTAATCCCCCAGCCCAGAACACGCCAGGAGTCGCGTTTGCAGAGTGGTGCAGGGAGGTGGCGGGGCCTCCGGCGAGATGCTGTTTTTTCTTCTTTTTTTTCCCTAGAAGGGGGGGCTGTGTGGCCCCCCTTCTCATAATATTTTGTGGGCCCTGGGGACCCCATCCCCCAGGGCCTTTGACTTTTTTTTTTTTTTTACGGAAATGGGGCCGTGCGGCCCCCCTCCTAAGGTCTTTTTTGGCCCCGGGGACCCCATCCCCTGGGGCATTGCCTCTTTTTTTACAAAAAAAATAAAAATTCGGGAGGGGGCAGCTCCCTTTGCCCAAAAGCAATTCTGCTTTGCTTCGTGGAAGCAAGAGCAGGTTTCCTGCTCTCGCTCCACGAAGCAAAGCAGAAGTTTGCTATGACAGGGCGGGAGCTGTGCTCCCGCCCTGTTAAAGCAAACTGTAATGTCCCGGGGGTGGGCTCCCCAGGACATTGCTGGAGCTGGCCCTGGGGGGTGGTGGTCCCCAGGGCCAAGGAGGGCTCCAGGAGGGGGGGGCCACACGGCCTCCCTCCCAACGTGAAAATAGCCCTAGGGAGGTGGTGGTCCCCGGGCGCGGGGTCTGCAACGGACCCGCACCCTTAATTAAAATTGCCCTGGGGAGGTGGTGGTCCCCGGGGCCGTGCGGGGGCCTTGAGCCCCCCACACAACAATTTTTTCAATTTCAGAGCACTGGGCGGTGGCGGTCCCCGGGGCTGCGGGGGGGCCGCGTGCCCCCGCGTGTAATAATTAAAGCCCCGGGGAGGTGGCGGTCCCCGGGGCTGCGTGCCCCCGCATGTAATCAGTATGGCCCCGTGGAGGTGGCGGTCCCCGGGGCTGCAGGGGCCCGCACTTTATTTTGTGATTGCCCCCGGGACCGGGCCCACCCGGGGGCTTAATTAAACGAAGCACGGGAGACTGCGCTTCGTTTTTTTGTTCGCCGGGATTCGCGCACCCAGCGCGAATCCTGCAGATTTGTCTTTTTTAATGCTTTTTGGGGCAGGGACCCCCTGAGCAGGCCTAGGAGTCAGGGTGTTTCTACCCTGCCCCCTTTTCTTTTATTTCACCTTTTTTCTTGTGACTTGGTTCTATCGAGTCACAAGATGGCTGCCAACACTTTCTGGTTTGAAGTGTTGACAGCCAATCAGAGACAAGCTCGTAATCGGGAGGGTTCGCGGATCCATCACGGTCACCAGATAGATATTTTTTTATTTCTCAGGAACTACTGAACGGATTTACACCATTTAAAGCAAAGACTGCACTCTGGACAAAGAGCTACCTCTCTGCCAAGTTTTGTGTAATTCCGTTTAGCAGTTCGGGCTGTAGCTGCGACAAAATTTTCCTATGGAAATTAACATGGAGAAAACGTGTTTTGGGACCCCCCTTTTTTCCTCTGCCCCCTCTTGATGAATCACCCCGAAACTTTCAAGACAGGAGCTGACCGGAGTGCCCCATTAGTTTTGAAAATTTTGCGAAGATTCGTCAACTGGCGCCAAAGATATTGGCAAAAGAAAAACGCTTTTGAATAGAAACGAAGTCTTAACTATAACTACCTACTGGCGACCGCCAGTAGGTAATGTTATATATATATATATATATACATATATATATATATATATTATATATATATATACACATATACATATATATATAAATATTTTGTCATATCAAGGTAAAATATGAAGACCCCTCAACATCTATAGTATGGAGGGATCTCTGCTAAAGTAGTAAGATTCTGGAACAGAGGTAAATAAATTGTCTGGTTGACATGAAAATAAGAGACCATCTTAAGAAGAAAAATATGTATTCCAATGACTACTCTGCTGGAACGGATAACTGTACAAAGTTCAACTGAAGAAAGCTTGGCGCTTATTTACTCTATAGGCAGATGGCAACTAGGAAATTGGTCTTCTACGATAAATGCTGAAATCAAGTCTTATGTATTGGATGAAAAGAGAAGCCATCAATTTAGATAGCTCTAAATGAAGCTCCTTTGGTAGAGATAGTTTTGGGACTAGTGGGAACACTTACTTTAGACCCTCAAAAAAATATTTTATTAGAATCATGAGAATAGACCAGAGAGTTAGATTTTTTCTTGTATGCTGTATAGCGGATAAATGCATCTCGATAGAGGGAGATTGACTTCGCCATGTGAAGATGGTTTAGTTTCACTATCTTCTTGACAGGTAATCAGATCGTGGCTTTCCTGCTGGGTGCCATAAATGTAACATTTTAATGCATAAGCAGCACTGGTAGCCAGTTTCTAGGCCTCTCTTAAAATTTCGATGCCAGACTGAGGCAAGTTGAAATATCCATACTGAATTAGCACAGGAGCCATGCTACCAAGTTCAATCATGTCAGATTAAAATGAAAATATTTAAGTTTGCAATCCGGGCAGCAGGTTCAGTTAGCACTTATGTCTCATGAGGCATTTTTGCCATTTGCGGCAATTTGTACCACCCTCATCTGGACCACTCCCGGAAAAATGAGTATCATGCCGGCTATGAGTATCTTAGATTCAGCAGTTATCAGGCAAACTGGGGAAAAAACAAATATTTCCATGACCCATTATTCAGAAGGGTATTCACCACTGTTCCTGGTTAATAGTCTATCTTGGAGGCGAAGTTTGGATATTTCTCAATTAAGCCCATTGCCAAAAAAAAGCATCTGTTGAAAGATGCCTTTAAGAATGTCATTGTCTATGAAGCACTAGTTTTCTTCATATGTTCTACTAAAAGCATCTGCCTGACAGTACTCTGTTCCTAAGAGATGTACTGCTTTTAGCCAAAAGATTTTTCAACACAACTCGTTCTAAATCAACTGAGCTTCCAGTGACAACGTCCTGGACTAGGTGTTTCCTTGTTTGTTCAAACAGTACACAGTGGTGGAGTTGTCAGTTTGAATCAGAAGATTGCCTGCCATCAGAAACGAGAGGAAATGACAGACTTTTCTAGACAGAATGTTTCTGAGTTCAAGTAATTTGATGTGATAGTGGGCTCCTCTCCCCAGTGTTCTTGGACTGTTCGAGAACCCAGAGGTGCTGCCCATCTCATTAGTGACACGTTTGTTACTACAGTCTTTGTTGTAAGTTCTTGAAGAAATAGACCTTTCTTCAGGAGTTTTTTTCCCCAACCAGTTCCCCAAGGAACATATGGTCTTCCTGAGTCAGATTGTCATCCCAATTGCTCACCCTTCCAAGCATTGCTGCAGTGGTCCCGTGCAGTCTAGAGTTTGTAACACATATTCTAAATGCCAGTTAACCCTCAATGTCTTGCTGTGGCGTATGGATTTACTTGGATTTCATGGCACTTCAGTATTAGAGCATTCACACTTTCTCTTGCAGGTTAAAGGCATCCTTGTGTCTAGAGTGGAATCTAGATGCATTAGACTCTGGAGTGGTGACAAACAAGTCTTCTGTTTGTTTACCTGGGGCTACAAGCGATAGAACAGTAGTGGCATGAACTGGATGTCTTGAATTGTCTTCTGAGAGCTGTTAGCCTTATGTGCCAGTGATCCAGATATGTAAAAATGAAGTGTTTTTTCCCTAGATGAGCAGCTACCACACGAGGCGCTTTTAGAATGCTCGAAGAGCGGAACTGAGGCCAAATTGGAGGGAATGTATTGAAAATGCAATTTCCTACTATAAACATCAGGAACCTCCTATGCTTTCTTGCTATCAGCATATCAAAGTAAGCATCTTGCAGGCCCACTGCAACCATCCAACTCTGCATACTTGAGCAGAGACAAATGTGTCAGCAAGCGAACTTGACAAGAGGGGATTCTTCAGATTTTAGAAAAACAAGGCCATTAGGAAAACAAAACAAGTGTTTGTTAACTATGGTCACAATAGAATATGTCTAGCTACTTCCAAACAATCCATTGCCAGACAGATGAAAGTGTGCATTTATTTTGTTCATCAGTTGTCTAACTGACCTCTCCCTGGTACACCTAGACCCATTATACAAGAGGGAAAATGCAACCACAGCTTGGGCTAGACATGTCATTATTTCTGTCATCAATAAGGCTGCTGTAGGAAAGTAGGATCTGATTTCATGGTTACCCCCACTTTTTGCTGGTGTCATTCTGTTTTCTAACTAGTCTGACTGGGATCTTGCTAATCAGGCCCCTAGTCACTGTGCTTTCTCCCTAAATTGGACTATGTTAAGTACTTTGGTACCTTCCTAATTGGGTACTGGTGTACCCTTCTAAGTCCCTAGTACATTGTATTGTATTGCATTGTAATTGCATTTGTATAGCACTTACTACCCCTGACGAGGCGTCGAAGCGCTTTTTCGGCGAGTAGCACGCTACTCCGGGACCCATAGAGGATTAGTGTTGAATTAGTATAGTGAAACATGCAAGTAAATTTTAAGTGGTGGATATGTTAGTCAGTTATTTGGATTCGGAAGGATAGCAGAAGGATAGAAGGTTTGTATTTATATAGCACTTCTAACCCCTGATGGGGTGTTGAATCGCTTTTTTGGCGAGTAGCACGCTACTCCGGAAACCCATAAAGGATTAGTGGTGAATTAGTATGGTGAAATATGAAAGTAATTTGAGTGGTGGATATTAGTCAGTTATTTGGAGTGAGAAGGATAGTGGAGGGATAGAAGGGAAAGAAAGGTTTGCATTCATATAGCGCCTGTTACCCCTGATGGGGAGTTGAAGCGCTTCGTTGGCGAGTAGCACGCTACTCTGGAACCCATAAAGGATTAGTGGTGAATTAGTATAGTGGAATATGGAATTAGAGAAATGAACATGCTAGTCTGTTATTTTGATTGAAAAGGATTGTGGAGGGATAGAAGAGTGAAGGATTTCTTTTTAGGTCATAGCAGTAGGAGGAGGCTTTTGGATGAGTAAAAAGGGTTTTTGGAGGGGAAGAGTCAGAGGGAAGAGTTTAGAAAGGTTTGTTTTGGGGGATCGGTACAGTAAAGGAGGTGTCTGAAGATGCAAGGAGGGGTAGCGTAGGAGAGAGTCAAGAAAGGGTTATTTTGGGGAACATAGTAGTGGTATGGCGTTTGGGATAAATGAGAGAGTGGGTGTAGAGGATCTAATGATAGATGTATAGGGTAAGATAGGGTAGTGCATTGAAAATGCTAAATTAGAAGAAAGTGATAAATATATAGATCCATAAGTACATTGAAAGTATATAGATGCATAAAGGAGGTAAGTATATGCAGATTAAAGATATTGATAGAGGTAGCGGATGAGAAATAGGGTAGTGCATTGGATATGCTTTTTCAGGAGAAAAGTAACAGACACACAGATCCAAGTACATGGCGGTACATAGATGCCCAATGGAAGCAAGTACATGCAGACCAAAGAAGATTTTTTTTTCCTTTTGTTTTTGTTTTTATAACATTATTGTCCATGTTTATATAAAGCAATACACAAAGATAGGCACATATCTATAGTGAAAATCAATGCTTATGTACAGAGGGACGAATACATAGGGTGGTTATTAATGAATAGGAAAATGGGCAGCATTCCTGGCCCTGGTCCCGACCAGTCTCAAACAGGCAACTGCCCTTGTCCTCTCCGCCCTTAACAGGCTCAAACAGGCAACTGCCCTTGTCCTCTCCGCCCTTAACAGGCTCAAACAGGCAACTGCCCTTGTCCTCTCCGCCCTTAGCTGAGACGCCCGGGCTGAGACGCCCTAAGCCTGGCCTTTTATAGCCCTAGAAATCAGGTGACCCCTCCAGCCAATGGCAACCCTAGCCCTATATAATCACAACACTAGCCCTAAAAATCTAGAACCAATAGGAGACCAGGACCTTACAGCCAATCTTAGCCCTAGTCCAAGCACCCAATCAGTTCAAAAAACCCTGATCTCTACACCCAATAGAGGCCCTAGCCCTACCAGTAGTCCCAACCCAAGTCCAAGCGACCAATGGGACAGGAAGCCCTACTCCCTACTTCCAATAGAAAGCCTAACCCTACTCTTAGTCCCACACCTAGTCCAGCAACAAATCACACCAGAAGCCCTAATTGCTACTTCCAATTAAAGGCCTAACCCTAGCCCTAGTTCCACCCTAGTCCCAACAACCAATAACACAGGAAGCCCTAGTCCCTACTTCCAATAGAAATCATAACCCTAGCCCTAGTCCCAACCCTACATTGATTGAATCACAGACCCAGAAACCAATAAGAACACTCAAAATACCCAAACAATAAGGACACTAACCCAATCCAATAGAAACATCAGATACAACCACCAATCAGTGTATACATGTACCAACCACTAGCAGACTATATAAGGTCCCAGCAACCTCAGACAAGGTTTGCTGGCCAGGGAGTTGGAAGCTGCTTCTCCTGTTCAGAATCTCCTAGGAGACAGACAGGCTCAATCCACACTTTGGACTTCTGCAGGTAAAGGCCTCACAAACTTGAAATCTAACACTACTGTTTGAATAAAACTTTACTCCCTCTCCTGGCCAAAAAACGAAGTGCACAGTCCCTATTAAACACAGTTTAAGCAGCTCACAGAAGCACCCTCTGATGTAGAATATCCCTGTTGCTGGGGGGTGAGGCAGGGGGCTGGTTTCTCTGACTTGTTAACAC
The DNA here is from genome assembly GCA_963921515.1 of Calotriton arnoldi. Lineage (NCBI taxonomy): Eukaryota > Metazoa > Chordata > Amphibia > Caudata > Salamandridae > Calotriton > Calotriton arnoldi. The sequence continues at coordinate 641,847 of CAWUFW010005835.1, read as the reverse complement.
AAAATGGTGGCTGGGGGTGCACTGTTTAAAATACAGGTCTTAGCACAGAGCAAAGGAGAAATTTGGAGGGAAAACTGAATAGTCACCAGGAATGAGAGGGAAAAACTACAGAATTTGGACTGCAAATCCCACAATTCAACACGTTAAATGGAAGCAATCATGGGCAGGAAAACCACAAGTTTAAAAACACAAAACAGGTGATAAAATATGCAATCACAGGCAGGTTAAAACTACAATTTTAAACTGTAACCACAGGCAAAGACAGTAATCACAGAAAGGAAAAATCGTTTTTTAAACACTTGGGGGGGTAGGGGGAGCACTAGTCTCCCTCCTTACCACTTCCTGGACTCTGCTCACTGCAATCTGGGGCACAGGTCGGCTGCAACTCACAAGATGGTGCTAAGGTACCCAGGGCATAGGTACACCAGGGGTCTCCCATGGGCTGCAGCATGTATTATGCCACCCATGAGAGACCACTCAAACTGTGACTACAGGCCTGCCATTGCAGCCTGTGTGAGCCGGTGCTAGCCCCACTCACACCAAACATAGGTTTCCTTATATCTGAGGTCACTGCACTTAAAACCTATAAGTCACCCCTAAAGGTAGGCCTGACAATCCTGAAGGCACGGTGCTTGGTTCTAAGTGTGAGGGTGCCCTGCATGAGCAGGACACCCCCTACAAACACAGGAGTCGATTCTCCAGGCTTTGCGGTCAGCCATTTTATACATATAGTGGACATCAATTCAATTACGAGATGTCTAACTATATATTGGCTGCATCAAAACCCGTCTGTTTGGAATCAAACATGTTGGAATCCTACCCCAACTCCAATTCCAGTGTTGGATGTAGGATCCCATGTACTGGGGGACTCCCCTGGTATAGGTATCCTGGTTCGTGGGGTATCCACAGGTGGGGTGACTCTCCAACCTTCCATCTTCCACGGGGTTTCTTGAAGGTCCTCTGGGAAGGGTCCTTCTTCGAAACAACAACCACGACTTCCCCATTGACTTGCATTGAGTACACGGCTGTGTTTCCACTCTGCACACTGCCTCCATGGGGTTCCTGGGTACTTACCTTGGGTGGTTCCTTGGGTCATCAGCTCTTCTAAGTCTTCTGGGTCAAGTCTCGACTTTGGTCGTTGTTCGCATTCCACTTTATTAGCATATGGTTTGGTCTCCCCCTGGAGACCAATGAGTATTTGTACTTCTTACCTGTTCTATTACTGAAATATTGTGTGCATTGTGTTTATATCTCCGGGTAGGATATATACCAATGTGTTAGTGAGTGTGTATGATAAATAACTATTTTTATAACTACACTGTGTGGTTCTTTTTCACTTAACCTACACTATATGATTAGCCTATGTAGGTCACACGGCCTTCTTCAGGATACAGATCCCTTTAATTTGATTCTTCTTAATTATTACATGGAAGAAAATATATTGCAATACTCGCCCTTTGTAGACACACTCAGAGGCATACCCGAGTTTCAATAAAAATTCTCCAAACACGGAAGCAGAAAAGGCCCCCTATTGTCAAACTTTCGTCAAGGTGCGACGTTGCCACAATCGGCCTCTATGTCCGACCTATTAATTAGGTAGAATAAAATTAAAGGGATCTGTATCCTGAAGAAGGCCGTGTGACCTATATAGGCAATTGAATAGTCCGAAACATGTTGATACACAATTGGGTATTGGAGAGACAGACTCTGGTATACCCGCTTTTATTCATTTTTAATCCTGCCAGGTAGAGCCATTAATAAAGATAACGGGGGTACCCACTTAAACAGTTTTAATAACTTTTTCTGTATGAGGGATCCCTTGAGAGAACAAATTTGTTAAAAAAAATTGCGCTACACCATGAGCGTTGGTCTGCGTCATGGTGTTGGAAGCGGCACAATGATGAAGTGTCCCATTGGTGGGTGAGGGCAGTCTTAAATTGACGAATTGCCCAGTAAAACAATAACTCTGGGTCCTTTCTCCCTCTCAGTCTGTTTCCTCGAATTTAGCCCCTAGAGGGCTTGAACCCCTACAGTCCTTCCTTATTTGTGAGGTTTAGTGTCAACATTGGAGACTGGGGGAAGGCTCAATGTCTAGTCCCCTATTTTGGTGTGGGTTTTGAAATCCTAAACCGTAACAGACCTACAGCAAATGCATTTGCTAACCAATGCAGTAGATGCCTCTAAATCAGAGTACCCGGACCTCATCTTCTCAGGACAAGCTGACCCTCAGCAACTGGCCTGAAAAGTTAGCTTTCTTTCTAGAGCCCCTTATCACTATTCCATTGTCCCAACTCATAACTTAGTATTGGTTTTCCTATAAAAAAAAATGACCACAATCAAAAGCATTCTTTGCATACTCCCAAAATCTTGCTCCACTCTCCACATGCATCTGCCCCACAGTTTACCATACTTTAAGCTACCTCTCCCACAAAAATGTTCACTATATTCCAATCAGCTAATCCATCACGTGCCCTAAAAAATCTCTTTGGCCTATGAATCATCAAACCACTAGCTCTCGCCACCAACATCCTAACCGGACTCTGGTCTCTTTTACTGATAAAGCCTCTCTGGTTCTTATTTCTCCTGATCCAAATTCTCCTATGACAACTAATAATACCACTTCTGACCACTCATCTTTGCCCAACTACAGTCCTGCATACCAATAGCTGCTCTGCTTAACCAAACGTCTAAAGCAATGGGTGTTTAACCAACCATAAACGACCTATCCATCCAAATTCTACTACATTAACTGCAGTCTGGCTTTCACGTACTGTATTCCACTCAAAAAGCCTTCAGTGTCTCACTTCTGGCCACAACAAAACCTGCTCTATCCTCATCCTCCTTGATTTCCCTGAAGCACTTGCCAGTACAGACTACTGAATCGAGCGCTGCTACCCACTAAATATTTTCTTTCCTCTAATCCATAATTCCCTGTTCTTCCTCTACGTGCATCCTCTCACCTTACAGCTGGTTGGCCCAGCACAGAGCTTTGCCCAGTCATGAATAATTTTTTTTTCCTTTCAACTCATGTCTTTGTATAATCTCCTGCATCTGTTTCTCCTACCCTCTATGCCAATGATACCAAATCCATTCCTTTCTTTCGCTTAAACCGCTCATTCAGACAAACATATCAGATTATCCATTAACACGGATGTAATGTCTAGGCCTCAGTTCTCTTATGCTCAATTCATCCAAAACAGTAGTTATTTTATGTCCTTTATTGTCTATTCATGCAACCCAACTACCCCCAACTTCCGTTATTGCCATTTCCCATGCAAACCACATCTGTCACCCACTTGGTCAGAACATTGAAGTGCATGGCTTAATTTCTCCATATCAATGACAGATACCATGTCGTATTTTTATGGTTTGTATCTGTAAACTGAAAATTGAATTATGATCTATGTCAGGAAAAGAAATACTAGGTGGCCTCCGTACACATTATTTGAACTCACACTGGAACTAGAAATTGCTAAACGATTTTAAATCTCTAGCACATCACTGGCACAAGATGGTGTTATACTTGGTAATAGTTCCATTTACTTTTACTCTATGAGATATGCTTTATTAGACAGAGGGCACATGCAAGGCATTAAGCAACCGTTAACCCCAAATGTGCTTCAAATCTACAATGCAAAAGCAAATAAGATTCACAAGAAAACACATCACTTGAAATGTCCACTCTTATAAGTAATCACATTCACAAAACATCAGTACTGTCAAATTTTAGTTTCAGAACTTACGGTTAATATATAAAGCCAGCGGGGCTGTAGTTAAAAGTACAACTAAAGGCTGTCCAGAAAAGAGTGCATAAACAACTCCACCGATGCACTGACCAACAATAGTCTTCTGCACATCTAGAAAAAGAAACACATTACTATTTTATTTGAAATGGTAAAAATGCATAACAAAACTTCACAGTATCAGGGGTGTGGAATTCCTACAGCACAACACCCACGATATATTGTTTGGGGTCAAGAACAATAAGTTTTCATGTTTATTTCGTCTTTGGGACAAGTAGCCTCAACCCCTTGCAGCACAAACCCTTTGGCTGCTAGTTTACAGTACCAAATTATGCAGCAGGGAAGGAATTCTTTGCAGGTGAGGTAGTATTTGTCCATATGTTAATGCTGTTCAAACTTGTATTTATGGTTCATTAATGCAAAGCCTTTATTATTAGGGTGAGTGCTCTAAATAAATGTAAGCTCAGACTGACAAACTGACAGTAGTTCCAGTAAACAAAATGTGTACACGTTCGCAAAGATTACCAATATGAGGCACCATACGCTACTCCCAGAATGCTCTTATTAGATGTAAATATGTGCAGAAGCTTGGAAGCAAAATTGATGATTCCGTGCTTTCAAAATAAAATGTTCACAACAAAATGCAATTAGGAAAAAAAATGTTTTGCTAAACTACTGTGAAATTTTAGGTAACATTTCTTAAAAGCATCATTTAGTAAGATGTGTTGATGCATGCTAGTATTTCCGCAAAAATATTCAGAATGGAAAAGCTGTGTAATCAGTTTCAACAAGCTTATGGTAACATGGAAATAAAAAAGCACTGGCAAAGCCAATAGGTCTGACATTGGTAGTCAGTCTTTTTGTTTTGTCAATGCGTGTTTTGACACGGCTTTTGTAAATCTTTAGTGTTATGGGAGCTGCCGGGCCCTCACCATTGTAACAAACATCGGCAAAAAGCTAAAATATTTTTTAGTCTCAAAAGTAGGCATTGCCACTATAGTTCCTGGCACTGAACAAAATTACTGTGTGTGCTGATATGCTCCTTGTGAAAAAGCAGAATGCTATCACTCAGAGTGAAGCCAGCCAACATAGATGGATAGATAATTTTAATAAAAACAAAAGGTCTTGGTTGATGTCAGACCTAATTGGGGCCCAATTCTTAAAGAAAGTCACAAAAGTGCACCCATGGTATATGTCTTCGCATTAGTGCAGATTTGCGTATTTCATTAATTCACAAAAATTCACAGAAGTAGGCCAGGAAATTGTATTCCTAGAAAATATCTGTGAACTATACTTTAGCATGAGCAAATATGCACATGTAGAGCATTTACAAGTTCACTTTCACTCCAACCTCTTTTTTCCAAACCCTGGAAGAAGTTTTACTTCTGATCTTGTTAAGAGGGAATTTCCAACCTTTCTCAGCATGGGAAAAGATTAGAGAAGACCTGGTGAAAACCCTTAAAACATGCAAGTTAGTAGGTTTGCACAGACTCAAAAGGGCATTCCAACCCTAGAGCTATTGCTTACTGCTTTCTCCAGCCCCAGTATGTAGATCTGCGGAAAGGTGGCTAAATAAGTAAACGGCTAGTATTCAAGCCCTACTATAGTATTAGCTCTGGCATAATCACAGAGGCTATTCTCAGATGTCTTATATATTGTGACTGCTGCCACAATTTGGCACCTAAGGGACAAGTAGATTTTTCTTTTTTTTTTACAGGACCGGTAGATTTACGAAGAAATCTGTCCCATGGACAAGTAGATATTTTGTTAAATTCCACACTCCTGTAGCATACAAGAAACATGCCAACAATCTGACGTCAACCTGCACAACAGCGTTACAAAAACATGGATATATCAGAGTAAGCTCTCTTTTTTATCTCATAATGACCTCATACATTTAGTTTCTTAAACCATCTTTAATGAAAAGCATGATCTGTACAAAGTTAAAGGTCTACAAAGTAGAATCTGACAACATCAGTAAAGACAAATGTAGCAGATAAACTGACCCATGTTAACACTAAAAAGAAAGACCCCATTAGAACACTGGTGTTCTAAAGATTTAAATGAAGAGAAGAGACTGCTTAGGATAGCTGCAAAAAGATGGAGGCAAGACCCATTAACACATTAGGCCCTCACAGTGAAAAGCCTTGAAAAAGTTGTTCTGGGAAACTTTTCAAATTGTTAAGAAACACCCAGAATAACCTGATCAGATAGATATCACAGATACAAAGGAAAATAAATTAGTTACTTATTTGTTCAACAACTCAGTTATCCAGTGTTGGTATCTTTCATAGATACACACAATTGAAGCATTCCTTGCCAGCAGGCTGGGAATCTCTGATACTTTTAAAATAGCAATGAACAGTTTACATGGCCATTGACCCAACATGTTTTTTAGTAGCACACCCAACTCATTTGAAACAAACCAAACTGAGCTGAGCGCTCTTTCTCTTCCTAGAGATCACCAGAGCTCCGATTTCATAGCGCAAGTGAAGGATATTAAGTATTTATTGAGCCTCTCACCGAGGGGGATTGTATGTGAATCAATGCGATATCAACACTGGAGAACTGAAATTATAGGTAAGTAATTAATTTCTTCTCCGGCATTGGGTATTTCACATATTCACAGGCTTCAATCAAAACAGCAAACAGTATATCAAATTCTCAATAAGAGGGCTCACTTTTAACGAACCAGGTTGTTTAGTACTACTTGTCCCACTGAAGAGGATGCTACATTCAATCCAGACAGTAGTACTTGGTGAAAGTGTGCCTGCTTTTCAACATACATGTACTGCTGCATCAGCAACTGTTGCTGATATGCATCTTGTGTAAGGTGCCCTCACTCTGTCTAGAAGTGGGCGCTTAGCTTTACTGTGTCAGAATGCATTTCAATCTGACAGCTAGCAGGCAATGCCTTGCTTCAATAGATGGTGACCCCTGCCTGGATGGCCAAAAGAAAGGCTGATGTGATATTTGCTCTGTTCTTGTTTTGAACACTCTGAATCCCTGCATTCTCTCTGCTCTGTGGAATGTGACTGGGGAGAGATACTGGAGAGGAGAGAGTGAGAAGAGATGTAATTGGAGGATGGAGTCCTTCCATATGGAATAAACTTCTACTGATGTATCCCACTTGGTATTGGTCTATTTACCTTTGGATTTCTAACACACTGAAGTACTTGTAAAATTTGCTAATTTTGTGTCCATGTAAAATGTTGCACCCGCATGCATCCAATGAATGCAAAGCTCTTGCTGCTGATGTAGCTGGATTTGGTAAGAAAAAGGACAGTCAAGTTCAGATGGGATTCCGAAGGAACTTTTACCATGAACTTAGGGCCAGTTCACAAGGTGACGAACAAAGTTACTTATCTTCAGTAACAAATTATCTGGTAGAGACAGTCTAGCCACAGATTCCTTAACTTTTGAATTCTCTCCAGACGCCAGTCTGGATCCAGCAACTTTTCAGTAGTCCCTCTGCGCTCCGGGGGACGGCGTCATACGACTCAATAATGACGGTGACCAGGGTTGTAAAAGGAAATACCTCTTACACTACATATCGTGCGTGGAGGATGGGTAGGGCATTAAGGAATCTGCAGCTAGACTATGTCTCTACCAGATAATGCGTTACCGAAGGTAAGCAGCTTGTTCATCTGATACACATCTATCGGCAGATTTCTTAACTTTAGAATTGAATGCCATAGCTATACCCCACCCGGAGCAGGGTCTGCGAACTAGTCCTACAAAAGTTCTCAAAGAGAACCAGCCGGTCGAAATTAACAAGAGACCCGACGTGCATAGGAATTAGATCACAAACAAAAACTGTGGCAGGACCATAGGCAATGTAAGTAAAAATAACCCTACAAGCACGGAAAAACCGAGACACAAGGGTAGAAGAAAAATACTGTGTCAGAAGACAACAGTCCATAGTGTGAGCATAGTACATGACCCCCAAAGGGTGAAGTGAGCCTATGGACTAGGAGAACCAGAGGCAATAGCGAATGTCATGAAAACTACAGTTCCCTCCTTCAGAAAAGAAGTATTTGAGGGACAACAGTCGTGAGAAACTCATTGAAAAGGACTCTCAGAATACATCCACATAGTCAGGTTCAATAAACGCATTCATTGTAAAATCGGGAAGACCAAAACCAGAACAAAGACTGATGCAAGTCTAAGTCGGTCTTTGGAAAAAACACTATTAGACCAAGTAATCACTACTAAGGTCGCACAACATGCAAAACCCATAGAGATGGAAAGCTGGCCATTAAACAGATTTGAATCTTGCTATAAATATTGATCAAATATGCCGAAATCTATATAGCCAGTGCTCTGCGTATTTATAGATCTATGCCAACAAATCATGTATTCACGTAAATACATACATATATACATATATGTATATATATATATATATATATACACATATTATCTACTGGCGGTCGCCAGTAGATAGTTATAGTTAGGACCTATTTTCCATAGGAAATCCGCGACATTCTATTTAAAATAACTCTTGCGTCGGTTGACGAATCTTCACGAAATTTTCAAACTTTATGGCCCGCTCCGGTCCGCTCCTACCCTGAAAGTCTCAGGGTGATTCGTCAAGCGGGGGCCGAGAAAAAAGGGGGGTCCCAAAACGTATTTTCCCCATTCATTTTCCCATAGGAAACTTTAGACACGGCTACAGCCCGAACTGTTGAACGGAATTACACCAAATTTGGCAAAGAGGTAGTTCTTGGTTCAGAAAGAACCCTTTTTGTTAAATGGTGTAAATCCGTTCAGTAGTTGCGGAGAAATTAAAAATAAGAGTCAAAAAATCAATTTCCCATAGGAAACTTTATGCAAGGCTACAGCTCGAACTGCTGAACGGAATTACACCAAATTTGGCAAAGAGGTAGTTCTTGGTTCAAAAAGAACCCTTTTGTTAAATGGTGTAAATCCGTTCAGTAGTTGCTGAGAAAATCAAAAGTAAAAACACATATATATCTGGGCGGAGCCTAACCACACATGTCATCGTGAGATCTGATTGGCTGTCAGCACTTCATCCTGGAATTGCTGGCAGCCATCTTGGGACCAATATAAATGATAGTACCCCATTGAAATGCATTGTAGTGAATCGAAGATTTTGAGGGTTACCAAAAGGAGAACTATAAAGGGTGATAACAGACTTTAGTTACATTAGAATTCATTTGTTGATGGTACCATACTAATTTCAGGAATTGTGGTGTGTTCTAAGGTGATTTTACCCTGTGAAAAACCTTCTGCTGGGATATCATGAATCATGTTTGAGAGAAAACTATTTTCACATGCTTGTCCCATACAGTTTTGGAAGGTGCCCCAGAAGCTAAAATGAGAGCATATTTTCTGTAAATTCACATTATCTTTCTCAGTCATGTGAGAATGAAGACTGACATTCTCAGTAAAACATGTACATCCAACAAGGGCAGAGACTGTCAGTTGATTCCTTTGTGTTCTACTGCAGCTTCCCAGAGTGTTCTAAAGAACAACTAGAGCGCTAACAGTCTTACTTATGACAAAAGTATGGCACACCTGAAGCCATCTTGATTGGAATAAACTGGTAACACTTAAAACATTTAATTTAAAAAGAAACAAAATGATGGGGTTCATCTTGTCATAGAAATTATGGTTAGTGCTCTGGAAAGAAAAATTAGGACATGTTTCAAGTGTGATCTCAAATATCTTCCTGTTATATTTCAACAGGAGCAGCCTGTCAGTTGATGCCTTTGTGTTCTACTGCAGCTTCCCAGAGTGTTCTAAAGAACAACTAGAGTGCTAACAGCCTTACTTATGACAAAAGTATGGCACACCTGAAGCCATCTTGATTGGAATAAACTGGTAACACTTAAAACATTTAATTTAAAAAGGAACAAAATGATGGGGTTCATTTTGCCATAGAAATTATGGTTAGTGCTGCAAAAAGAAAATGTAGTGCATGTTTTAAGTGAGATCTCAAATCCTCTTCTATTTCATTAGAAAATTCTGACATGCAGACTGAAACAATCACTTTCAATACCAGCAGTAGACTTCCAGTTAACTCCTTGGTGAGCAGTAGCTTTACTACAGTGATCTAATGAACAACTAGAGTAATAACATTCTGAATTTATGGCAAATGTGTGACACATCTGAATGCCTTCTTGATGGAATCAAAGTAAAAACTGAAAGCATTTCCTACTGAGGAGACTGCAGTAAATGAGGAAATTAGGAAACTTCATAACAAAGAAGTCTTCCAAGATGGCCACCAGTGAAAAAGAGCCCAAATGTAGCACAAATATTACCCAGATGTAGCCCACATATAGCCCAATGACAAAAGTGTGCAAAACACTTTTTATTTTTAGTTTTTTTGTAGTTTTATGTAGTGCAGACTGGTCAGGTGTTGGAGCGTTGCATCTTAAAACATGACCCCCTACACTACAAAAACACCACTGCACTACCCTAAACCCTAAAACACTACCCCAGCACGACCCCCTACACTACACAAGCACCACTGCACTATCCTAAACCCTAAAACACTACCCCCAGCATGACCCCCTACACTACACAAACACCACTGCACTACCCTAAACCCTAAAACACTACCCCAACACCACTGCACTAACCTAAATCCTAAAACACTACCCTCAGCACGACCCCCTACACTACCCAAACACCACTGCACTACCCTAAAACATGACCCCTACAATACACAAACACCACTGCACTACCCTAAACCCTAAAACACTACCCCCAGCACGACCCCATACACTACACAAGCACCACTGCACTACCCTAAACCCTAAAACACTACCCCCAGCACGACCCCCTACACTACACAAATACCACTGCACTACCTTAAACCCTAAAACACTACCCCCATCACGACCCCCTACACTACCCAAACACCACTGCACTAACCTAAATCCTAAAACACTACCCCCAGCAGGACCCCCTACACTACCCAAACACCACTGCACTACCCTAAAACATGACCCCCTACACTACACAAACACCACTGCACTACCCTAAACCCTAAAACACTACCCCCAGCACGACCCCCTACACTACACAAGCACCACTGCACTACCCTAAACCCTAAAACACTACCCCAGCACGACCCCCTACACTGGCCGAACACCACTGCACTGCCCTAAACCCTGAAACACCAGCCCCTGCACGACCCCGTACAGTGCCCGAACACCACTACACTGCCCTAAACCCTGAAACACATACCCTAGCACGACCCCCTACACTGCCCGAACACCACTGCACTGCCCTAAACCCTGAAACACCACCCCCAGCACGACCCCCTACACTGCCCGAACACCACTGCACTGCCCTAAACCCTGAAACACCACCCCCAGCACGACCCCCTACCCTGCCCGAACACCACTGCACTGCCCTAAACCCTGAAACACCACCCCCTGCACGACCCCCTACACTGCCCGAACACTACTGCACTGCCCTAAACCCTGAAACACTACCCCCAGCAAGACCCCCTACACTGCCCGAACACCACTGCACTGCCCTAAACCCTGAAAAACCACCCCCAGCATGACCCCCTTCACTGCCCGAACACCACTGCCCTAAACCCTGAAACACCACCCCCAGCAAGACCCCCTACACTGCCCGAATACCACTGCACTGCCCTAAACCCTGAAACACCAGCCCCAGCATGACCCCTACACTGCCCGAACACCACTGCACTGCCCTAAACCCTGAAACACATACCCTAGCACGACCCCCTACACTGCCCGAACACCACTGCACTGCCCTAAACCCTGAAACACCACCCCCAGCACGACCCCCTACACTGCCCGAACACCACTGCACTGCCCTAAACCCTGAAACACCACCCCCAGCACGACCCCCTACCCTGCCCGAACACCACTGCACTGCCCTAAACCCTGAAACACCACCCCCTGCACGACCCCCTACACTGCCCGAACACTACTGCACTGCCCTAAACCCTGAAACACCATCCCCAGCACGACCCCCTACACTGCATGAACACCACTGCACTGCCCTAAACCCTGAAACACTACCCCCAGCAAGACCCCCTACACTGCCCGAACATCACTGCACTGCCCTAAACCCTGAAATACCACCCCCAGCAAGACCCCCTACACTGCCCGAACACCACTGCCCTAAACCCTGAAACACCACCCCCAGCAAGACCCCTACACTGCCCGAACACCACTGCACTGCCCTAAACCCTGAAACACCAGCCCCAGCATGACCCCTACACTGCCCGAACACCACTGCACTGCCCTAAACCCTGAAACACCACCCCCTGCACGACCCCCTACACTGCACTGCCCTAAACCCTGAAACACCACGCCCAGCACGACCCCCTACACTGCCCGAACACCACTGCACTAAACCCTGAAACACCACCCCCAGCATGACCCCCTACACTGCCCGAACACCACTGCACTGCCCTAAACCCTGAAACACCACCCCCAGCACGACCCCCTACACTGCCCGAACACCACTGCACTGCCCAAAACCATGAAACACCAGCCCCAGCATGACCCCCTACACTGCCCGAACACCACTGCACTGCCCTAAACCCTGAAACACCACCCCCAGCATGACCCACTATACTGCCCGAACACCACTGCACTGCCCTAAACCCTGAAACACCAGCCCCAGCACGACCCCGTACACTGCCCGAACACCACTGCACTGCCCTAAACCCTGAAACACCAGCCCCAGCACGACCGCCTACACTGCCCGAAAACCACTGCACTGCCCTAAACCCTGAAACACCAGCCCCAGTACAACCCCCTACACTGCCCGAACACCACTGCACTACCCTAAACCCTCAAACACCAGCCCCAGCACGACCCCCTACACTGCCCAAACACCACTGCACTGCCCTAAACCCTGAAACACCAGCCCAAGCAAGACCCCCTACACTGCCCGAACACCACTGCACTGCCCTAAACCCTGAAACACCACCCCCAGCAAGACCCCTACACTGCCCGAACACCACTGCACTAAAGCCTGAAACACCACCCCCAGCAAGACCACCTACACTGGCCGAACACCACTGCACTGCCCTAAACCCTGAAACACCACCCCTGCACGACCCCTACACTGCCCAAACACCACTGCACTGCCCTAAACCCTGAAACACCACCCCTGCACGACCCCCTACACTGCCCGAACACCACTGCACTGCCCTAAACCCTGAAACACCACCCCTGCACGACCTCCTACACTGCCGGAACACCACTGCACTGCCCTAAACCCTGAAACACCACCCCCAGCACGACCCCCTACACTGCCCGAACACCACTGCACTGCCCTAAACCCTGAAACATCAACCCCAGCAAGACCCCCTACACTGCCTGAACACCACTGCCCTAAACCCTGAAACACCACCCCCTACACTGCACGAACACCACTGCACTGCCCTAAACCCTGAAACACCACCTCCAGCAAAACCCCCTACACTGCCTGAACACCATTGCTCTGCCCTAAATCCTGAAACACTAGCCCCAGCATGACCCCTACACTGCCCAAACACCACTGCACTGCCCTAAACCCTGAAACACCACCCCCAGCACGACCCCCTACACTGCCCGAACACCACTGCACTGCCCTAAACCCTTAAACACCAGCCCCAGCAAGACCCCCTACACTGCCCGAACACCACTGCACTGCCCTAAACCCTGAAACACCAGCCCCAGCATGACCCCCTACACTGCCCGAACACCACTGCCCTGCCCTAAACCCTGAAACACCAGCCCCAGCACGACCACCTACACTGCCCGAACACCACTGCATTGCCCTAAACCCTGAAACACCAGCCCCAGCACAACCCCCTACACTGCCCGAACACCACTGCCCTAAACCCTGAAACACCACCCCCTGCAGCACCCCCTCCACTGCCCTAACACCACTGCACTGCCCTAAACCCTGAAACACCACCCCTGCACCGCCCCCTACACTGCCCTAAACCCTGAAACACCACCCCCAGCACGACCCCTTTACTGCTCGAACACCACTGCACTGCCCCAAACCCTGAAACACCACCCCCAGCACGATCCCCTACCCTGCCCGAACACCACTGCCCTAAACCCTGAAACACCACCCCTGCACGACCCCCTACACTGCCCGAACACCACTGCACTGCCCTAAACCCTGAAACACCACCCCCTACACTGCACGAACACCACTGCACTGCCCTAAACCCTGAAACACCACCTCCAGCAAAACCCCCTACACTGCCTGAACACCATTGCTCTGCCCTAAATCCTGAAACACTAGCCCCAGCATGACCCCCTACACTGCCCAAACACCACTGCACTGCCCTAAACCCTGAAACACCACCCCCAGCACGACCCCCTACACTGCCCGAACACCACTGCACTGCCCTAAACCCTGAAACACCAGCCCCAGCAAGACCCCCTACACTGCCCGAACACCACTGCACTGCCCTAAACCCTGAAACACCAGCCCCAGCATGACCCCCTACACTGCCCGAACACCACTGCCCTGCCCTAAACCCTGAAACACCAGCCCCAGCACGACCACCTACACTGCCCGAACACCACTGCATTGCCCTAAACCCTGAAACACCAGCCCCAGCACAACCCCCTACACTGCCCGAACACCACTGCACTGCCCTAAACCCTGAAACACCAGCCCCAGCACGACCCCCTACACTGCCCGAACACCACTGTACTGCCCTAAACCCTGAAACACCAGCCCCAGCACGACCCCCTACACTGCCCGAACACCACTGCACTGCCCTAAACCCTGAAACACCACCCCGTGCATGACCCCCTACACTGCCCGAACACCACTGCACTGCCGTAAACCCTGAAACACCACCCCTGCAGCACCCCCTACACTGCCCGAACACCACTGCACTGCCCTAAACCCTGAAACACCACCCCTGCACCGCCCCCTACACTGCCCTAAACCCTGAAACACCACCCCCAGCACGACCCCTTTACTGCTCGAACACCACTGCACTGCCCCAAACCCTGAAACACCACCCCCAGCACGATCCCCTACCCTGCCCGAACACCACTGCCCTAAACCCTGAAACACCACCCCTGCACGACCCCCTACACTGCCCGAACACCACTGCACTGCCCTAAACCCTGAAACACCACCCCTACACTGCCCGAACACCACTGCACTGCCCTAAACCCTGAAACACCACCCCCAGCACGACCCCCTACACTGCCCGAACACCACTGCACTGCCCTAAACCCTAAAACACCACCCCCAGCATTACCCCCTACACTGCCCAAACACCACTGCACTGCCCTAAACCCTAGAACACTACCCCCAGCATGACCCCCTACACTACCCGAACACCACTGCACTACCCTAAACCCTAAAATACTACCCCCAGCACAACCCCCTACACTACCCGAACACGACTGCACTGCCCTAAACCCTCAAACATTCCCCCAGCACGACCCCCTACACTACCCGAACACCACTGCACTGCCCTAAACCCTAAAACACTCCCCCAGCACGACCCCCTACACTACCCAACCACTGCACTGCCCTAAACCCTAAAACACTACCCCCGCATGACCCCCTACACTACCCAAACACCAATGCACTACCCTAATCCCTAAAACACTACCCCCGCATGACCCCCTACACTACCCTAAACCCTAAAACACTACCCCCGCACGACTCCCTACACTACCCAAAGACCACTGCACTACCCTAAACCCTAAAACACGACCTCCTACACTACACAAACACCACTGCACTACCCTAAACCCTAAAACACTACCCCCTACACTACACAAACACCACTGCACTACCCTAAACCCTAAAACACTACCCCCAGCAGTACCCCCTACACTACCCAAACACCACTGCACTACCCTAAACCCTAAAACACTACCCCCAGCACGACCCCCTACACTACCCAAACACCACTGCACTACCATAAACCCTAAAACACTCCCCCCAGCACGACTCCCTACACTACCCAAACACCACTGCACTACCCTAAACCCTAAATCTACCCCCAGCATGACCCCTACACTACACAAACACCACTGCACTACCCTAAGCCCTAAAACACTACCCCCAGCACGACCCTCTTCACTACCTAAACACAACTGCACAATTTGTTACAGGCGTTGCAACGCAGGCCTGTGGTGCTTACTGGAAGTACCTAGTGGGCTAGTTGGGCCCCAGGGACCCTCAGGATTCAAGGTGACCTAATCCCCCAACTTAAAACGCACCACGGGGCGCGTTTGCACAGTGGTGAAGGGAGGGGGTGGGGCCTCAGGTGACATGTGCGCAAACACGCCCTGTGGTGCGTTTTAAGTTGGGGAATTAATTCCCTTTGAATCCTGGGGGCCAACTAGCCCACCAGGTACCTTCAGTAAGCACAACAGAGTTGCGTTGCAGAGAGGTGAAAAAAGGTGCGTGGCCTCGGAACGCCTCTCTGCAACTCAGCTCTGTGGTCCTAACTGTAGGTACCTGGGGGCTAGTTGGGCCCCAGGGACCCTCAGAATTCAAGGGGACTTAATCCCGCAACTTAAAACGCGCCACGGGGTGCGTTTGCACACATGTCACCTCAGGCCCCCCTCCCTTCACCACTGTGCAAACGCGCCCTGTAGCGTTTTAAGAGGTAGTTTTAATCCCCCTGCCCTATTATGTACTAGGGACTTGCAGAGGAGGTCATGCTAATCACAGGGGTACCCCAACGCATAGTGTTCCCTAGTGTATGTAGGTGTTTTCACTGTATTCTAAGTGTCTTTTAGCATAGCACTGGCTCTGGTTAGTCAGAGTCAGTTACCACCAGTACCCGTCTGAAAAAGTTGTGGGCACAGGATGATTTTGCAACAAGGCCTCTTTCTGCTCCTCAGTTGGTTCTTTCTGCACATCTTTTGCTTCTTTCTGTGCGTTTTTTCTTCTTTCTTCACATGTCCTACCTCTGTAGGCATAGTTAGAAACTAGCATTTAAAAAAACCTTTGAAATTCACTTAAAAAATAATAGGTTTCAGGCACGTTATAGTTAGAAATTAGCATTTAAAAACCTTTGAAATTCACTGAAAAAACCATAGGTTTTAGGGACAGTTATAGTTAGTTGGACATTTCACTCGTACAAAACCATAGAAATTCCCCCGTTACAGTTAGTTCAGCTAACTATAACTCGCGCCCCCGCAATGCACTGCTGATGACGTCACATATTACATCACTCATGACATGGTCAGTGACATCACTGATGACATCACTGATGACATCTCAAATGACAGCACTGATGACATCATCCATGTGATAATTTCATGCATCTTCTCACACCCTAATATAACTTTTGATACACCCACTCTAAATTACAGACTGCCATTCTCAAAACCATAGACACTCCAACACCAAAAACTACATACCCACTCACTGATTCTTAGGTCTACACACACATCCACTCACTCACCCGTACAGTCACTCATACTTAGTCACTCAGTACAGGACTATCATATGCACTCATACACCTATATAAACACTCACACACCGCCACTCATCCATAGAGGTACTCACACACCTAGTCAGTCATGCAAAAACTTAATCACACACCCATTTACTCACCTATACAGTTATGCACACACCAGCTCACTTACTCAAACAAATACTAGCACATTCTTACGCTCTTTTACAATCACTGATACAAGTACACACTCATCCATACAGCCACTCTCACAATCACACACTCTCACTTATAGCCATTTATATACTCCAACACACATATATACTGCCTTTCACATATGTAGTTACTCACACATGTACCACTGAGATATACATTCAATCACTAACACACCCATACACACACTCACCCACCCATACAGTCCATCACAGATGCACTCTTGAAACCATGCACCCAGTGAATCACCAACTCGCACATCTATGCACAGAGTCACACACACCCCACCCACACAAACACTCAGGCACCCATACAGATACTCAGAAAATCAATCAATAACCCATGTAGACACTCATGTAGCTATTCAGAAAGCCATGCAGCCGCTTACAAGCCAACAGACAGACGGATACAGACATTCACACAGTTTAGTCACTAACCCATGCATTCAGTAAGATGCATTTAATCACTCACTTGTAGAGTCAGTCACTCACGTACTAAATCATCCATTCAGACACTTATACACCCACTCATTCTTCAATACGCCTTTCCCTATATATATTAAACATATTTAAACTTTACAGAAACACACAGTCACTGGATGATGTCATCAGATGTCATCAGTGATGTCATCAGTGATGTCACTGACCATGTCATGAGTGATGTAATATGTGACGTCATCAGCAGTGCATTGCGGGGGCGCGAGTTATAGTTAGCTGAACTAACTATAACGGGGGAATTTCTATGGTTTTGTACGAGTGAAATGTCCAACTAACTATAACTGTCCCTAAAACCTATGGTTTTTTCAGTGATATATATATATATATACACACACACACACACACACACACACACACACACACACACACACACACACACATGTATACACATACCCACAAAGTACAACCTACAGCCATACATAAAACATACAATGAAAAGTGAAGCCATCTGCATCTCATAATAAGAATCATATGTATATAATCTATTTCTTGCATTATTGTATATGAAAGATATATAGATCATAAACACTCAATATATACCTATGTACACGCATAGACATACTGGAGCTGAAAAACCAGCACACAATACCTATACAACAGAAAATTGAGGGAGAACAAAAAGAAAGCGAGAGCACACCCTCAATAAACAACATGGTTGACTTCGCATCAAGGCAATGCTAGCTGACCAAAAGTATTCTATGAGACCGATACTACCATAATCCTGAAAGAAGACAGGAAAATGAGCCTTGCCAACAGCAGACACTGAAGATCACATTTGGCCCAGTAGGTCAAGATGAAGAACAACCCAACGCCTGGAAATCTCAAAAAGAGGTATCCAGTTTGGATATCTTACCGCAAGACATACCAGACAGAACAAAAACATGTCTGCAAATCAGACGAGGATATATAAATATATAGTTCCATAAGAACACGAGCACCAGTCTATAAGCTCACAAATTTGAACTTAAAGGACAGCAAGCCAACAACAAGCATTTGCAAAGCAAAAGGGCTCGCATTTACACAAGTTTAAGCTATTGGCATTGTAAATGACAATGCCTTTTAGTTATGTTTTAAAAACGAAAACAAAAATAAAAGGCATTGTCATTTGCAATGTCAATAGCTCAAACTCGCATAAATGCGAGACCTATTGCATTACAAATGCTTGTTCTAGCTTGTATTGTTCACACATCTGGACCGCAGAGTCACGTAGCTTTCAAACGAAACAAAATCCTGCCTTGTTTATTTTGGAACTTGTATTCTTTGCCCTAATAGAAGGGGTCGTGATAATTATACTTTGTTTTGGGATACAGAAACGCGCAATCTGTTGATTATCCATCTGAAGCAAACACAAGCCGTCAAAAGAATTACATTATTTATTTAACTCGACACCCCGAGCCACGAGACGAATACACTGCAAGTACTCCGACCCCCTCCTCACACTCGGGGCTGTGAGCATACTTCTACGCTGTGTATAGCCGCGCTGTGTCCTCGATGACCTTCCTCACCCCGAGAAACGGTCCCGCGACGCTGCCAGCCCACTGCCCGCTGGCGGCATAGCCCTGTTCTAAGGACGCCTTGGCCATTTTATGAGCTGTGATGACGTCAGCAGTTAAACTGGACAACGAGGAAGAGGCTGGCTTTAGCACCCTAGAGTTTTGTCCCTCTACTTTCCATGCAAATAAAAAACACGAGCACCTAAAAGGGAGAGGATTTTTCAGGTGCACCTTTCAGTAACTGCAGAAGGATGTAGAGCAGAGGCGAAAATCTGACCCCTGAGGTCGGACAGAAGGCCATCAGTATATTTACACCACGCTTGGAGGATAGCGCCTGACTGGGAGGGAGGGAGAGGGCAGCTGGAAGGCTTGTTTACCTTCTTCGTTTCCCCTCCTCCCCCTGGAGACTCAGCTTGGCATCTGCAGTGTAACGCCGCAAGTGAAAGATCCAGTCCGGGTGGGCGGGGCCAAAAGGAGACAGGGCGGTAACAAGGAGGGACTAAGAAGCCTCAACGTACTAACCTGTCCATGGGTTATTATTAGGCAATCGGTGGACAGTCGGCGCTTCCTTCGCCACAAATCAACACAACACAAAGATGCACAGCGACATGAAAGCAGCAGAGCAAGAGTTGAACACGCAGCGTATTGCCCCGAACGTACTAACCTGTCCGTGGCTCCCTGTCACACTGGCGAGTACTGGCACATATCACTCACTCTTACTGCCTCTCTGTCTCGCTCGCTCTGTCTCCCCGTGAGCCTCTACCTCCCTCTTTGTCTCATGGCTTGCCCCATTCTAGTTAACACGCAGCGTATTGCCCCGAAAGAACTAACTTGTCTGTGACTTATTATTAAACAATCGGTGGACAGTCGGCGCTTCCTTCGCCACAAATCAACACAACACAAACATGCACAGCGACGTGAAAGCAGAAAAGCAAAAATTGAACACGCAGCATATTGCCCCGAACGTACTAACCTCTCCCGTGAAAGCAGAAGAGCAACAATTGAGCACGCAGCGTATTGCCCCGAACGTACTAACCTCTCCGTGGCTTATTATTAGACAATCGGAGGACATTCGGCGCTTCCTTCGCATAATAATAAAGAAAACAGTGTAACGCCGCAAAAATGTATGCGATGCATAGACGTGAAAGCAGATTCACTTTAATGAAAAAAGTGCCTACACCAACTAATAAAGTCAATAGTGTACCGCCGCAAGTACACCGTGCAGTCCGGATGGGCGGGGCTAAAATTAGACAGGGCGGTAACAAGGAGGACCTAAGAAGCCTTCTGTACAATCCAAAACCAGCGTTTAGCATGGATGATGATGACGCAAGCCAATGAAATGCAGGGGCGGGGCTTAAACACCACTTCTGAAATCTTACCGATTACAATAAGCGCTCCAGCGCTAGGTCTGCGAGACCTAAAAAAGGGACCACTGCTGATTAGAGGAATTTTTTTTCCAAACGAGTAGAGGACATCCAATCTCCAGACAAGATAAGCGTAACTACACCCACAACCATAGTATATTGAAGTATATGGGGAAGAAAAATCAACGCTCTTAAAGAAGAGAAAGAACCATAGAAGTGGATATCTTCTCAAGAGAAGAAATGCCCCCACGAATACAGGACATGGGTGTAATAATTAACCCCTGCAGGATAAAATATCCCAGATAACTTCGCAAGCAGTGTTCACAGAACAACCATGAAAAACATAAGTAGGCAACAATACAACCCCCAAACAATGGAAGTAACCATTGCTAATGTAAGTATTCGAAAGAAAAACTAGAGACCTTGACCCTACCATTTGTAAAGGCTACAAGAAAGAGGTGTACATATCAAGGGAACAATAGCCAAAGCACAGGAAAGGAACGCACAACATGGCAGAGCTGGAATAACCACCATCAAGAAGAGTAGTAGAATCTAACGGAGAACCAGCCCGTGCACCATTGAAATTCACTGAAAAGTGCATCCTGCCAAAAAATAGTGAAAAGACCGTAAACAACTGAAGGACAGATCAAAAAGAATGTCCTAGTGGGAACCTCAGACAGGTCAGAAACAGACCGGCAAAAAGACCCCAAACTTCACTGAAGTGGAAACTCAGTGGTCGAAAAGTACAAGCATGCTCTCTGTATAAAAGCTCCCCCCAAGGGCATAAATAAACAAGATGTCCCTATAAGAGATACTGAGAGTCAAAAGTAATGCTTACGAGCATACCAAAATCCTTATAAAGGAGAAGGTGACATAGGTAAACTTCCTACCCGAAGAAAATACCACAAGCGCATGACCTTGAGTAGGAAGCTCATCATCAGACGAAAAAGGGAAAGAAAACCTATTCAATAGGTATCCTCGTAACACACAAAAAGGGGACATAACCTGTCAGACAGTCAGACATCGGGTGTCACCAACAGGCGGAATCTAGACAATTATGGCACTGCCATAACATGGCCAGGCGTGTAAGAAATAAAAGATCCCAATACAAGCCTAGTATAAGGAAAAAACCTAAAGAGGCAGTTTATTAGAAGGAGTGAAATTTGGACTTTATCAACACCTATTTACCCCTAAAGCACAAGTTACTAACTTGTGTAACGATATATCTGTAAGAGACAGTAGTTAGTGACAGATTTCTTACCTTAGAATATCCCCAGGCGTCAGGCTGGATCCGGAAAGTTTTTGCGTAGCCGGTAGGCGCGTCGGTAGTCGGCGTCGTGCAGCTCCGCGTCCGCCGTCGGCGTCGTGATCGCCGGGATGACGTCGCGGGCAGTACTTAGACGCCGCCCCTGCGCGCTGACGTCAGTTCTGTACACGACTTTCCGCGCCAGGAACGCAGAGCCATGCAAGAAGCTGACATAGGTGTCTGAAAAATACTAGGGCCCTGAAAGGGATGTCCTTAACCCTAGAAATCAGTTCGCAGAACGGGGAGGATGGGTGGGGCGGTAAGGAATCTGTCACTAACTACTGTCTCTTACAGATATATTGTTACACAAGTTAGTAACTTGTGCATCTGAAAGAGACACGTTAGTGACAGATTCCTTACCTTAGAATAGATACCCCAGCAATACCAACCCCTGTGGTGGGTCTGCGAACAAAGATCAGACAAGGAAGTCCTGGAGGACAGAACGGCCAAAGAAGCCGTCCCTCCAGACCTGACTGTCAAGGCAGTAATGCTTTGTAAACGTGTGCAGCGAGGCCCACGTAGCTGCCTGACAGATAACCGGCAGCGGAACACCGCGGCCCAAGGCCGTGGTAGCAGCCGTTGCCCTGGTGGAATGGGCACGCAGCCCAACAGGAGGCTCCTTCTTAGCCAAAGAATAGCAGGTCTTGATGCACAAGGTAACCCAGCGGGAGATGGTTCGCTTGTGCACCGCCCGACCTTTTGGCGCCCACGTAGCCAACAAAGAGCTGGTCATCCACCCGGAAGTGTTTTGTGCGGTCGATATAGAACGAGAGCGCACGTTTTGGGTCCAGACGGTGGAGCCTCTCTTCCTCTCTGGAAGGATGCGGAGCCGGAAAGAAGGTAGGCAAAGTGATGGTCTGCCCAATGTGGAAGGCAGTAACCACCTTTGGCAAGAAGGACGGACGCGTCCGAAGAACAACCTTGTCTGGATGAACAGACAGAAAGGGAGGTTTGCAAGATAGAGCCTGGAGCTCACTCACCTGCCGAGCGGAGGTGATGGCCACCAGAAAGGCTGTCTTCAGAGTCAGAAGACGAAGAGGACAGTTATGTAGAGGCTCAAAGGGAGCGCACATTAAAAAGGTAAGAACCAAGTTCAAGTCCCACTGAGGCATTACAAACGGAACAGGAGGGAAGAGGTGTATAATGCCTTTTAAGAACCCGTTAACAACAGGGGACTTGAAAAGGGAGGGCTGATCAGGGAGCCTGAGGAAGGCCGAGATAGCACAAAGATAACCCTTGATGGTACCCAGGGCAGAACCCTGTTGGGCCAGAGAAAGAAGGAACAGAAGGACCTCAGAAAGAGGGGCAGAAAGGGGATTCACAGCCTTTGCTGTGCACCATGCCACAAATTTGTTCCACCTGCAGGCGTATACCACCTTAGTGGAGGGACGCCTGGCTGCCAGAATCACATCACAAACTTCAGGAGGCAAGTCGAAAGGAATCAACTGCCGCCGCTCAATCTCCACGCAAGCAGGTGTAGACTGGACAGGTTCGGGTGGAGGACCGTCCCCTGCTGCTGCGACAGAAGATCCTCCCGAAGAGGCAGACGGATCGGGGGATCCACGCTCATACTGAGTAGCTCGGGATACCAAACTCTTCGAGCCCAGTCCGGAGCCACAAGAATAACTTGGGCCCGGTCGTGCCGAATCTTCTTCAACACTCTGGGTAGAAGTGGTATAGGCGGAAAGGCGTACAATAGACCGCAACTCCACTCGTGACGAAAAGCGTCGCCGAGCGAGTGACGCCTTGGAAATTCCAACACGCAGAACTGATGACATTGCGCGTTCTCTTCGGTGGCGAATAGATCTAACCAAGGCTCTCCCCACTGTAGAAAGAGTCCTTGCGCCACCTCCGAGTGAAGACGCCATTCGTCATCCATCATGTACCTGCGGCTGAGTTCGTCCGCCTTGGCGTTCAGGGATCCTGCCAGGTGTTGAACCATCAGGAACATGCCCTGATGTTCCAGCCATGTCCAGAGGCGCAGAGCCTCCTGACAGAGGGTCCACGACCCCACCCCGCCCTGTTTGTTGCAGTACCACATGGCGGTGGTGTTGTCGGTGAACACCTGCACTACCTTCCCTTTGACAGAGGGAAGGAATGCCTTGAGTGCAAGTCGGATCGCCCGGAGCTCCAGAAGGTTGATATGGAGCCGGGACTCCGCCGGAGACCAGAGGCCTCTGATCTCCGCCTCTCCCATGTGACCGCCCCATCCCAGAAGGGACGCGTCCGTCACAACTGTGTGCTCTGGCTGGGGAAGGGAGAGGGATCTGCCCATGACCCATTGCCGGTTCGAGAGCCACCACTGCAACTGTTGTGCAGTCCCCTCCGAGATCTGGACGAGATCGGACAGGTTGCCCTGGTGCTGCGCCCACTGGAACTTCAGGTCCCACTGCAGAGCCCGCATATGCCATCTGGCATGATTGACCAGCAGGATGCAGGAGGCCATGAGGCCCAGCAGCCTCAGGGTCATCCGTACCGAAACCCAGGATAAAGGCTGAAAGATCGGAATCATAGCCTGAATATCCCGGACTCGCCGTTCGGGAGGATAGGCCCGAAACTGCGTTGTGTCCAGAACTGCTCCGATGAAAAGGAGCTGTGGAGAAGGAATCAGATGTGACTTCGGCACATTGATGGAGAACCCCAGCGAGTGCAGGAGTTCGGCCGTAGTCTGGAGGTGGGAGACGACTGCCTGGGACGAGCCCGCCTTCAGCAGCCAGTCGTCGAGGTAGGGGAAGACTGAAACCCCTGCCCGGCGCAGATGAGCTGCAACCACCGCCAACACTTTCGTGAACACCCGAGGGGCACTTGTAAGGCCAAAGGGGAGCACGGTGAACTGAAAATGCTCGTGGCCTACCGTGAACCGAAGGTAACGCCGGTGGTCCGGCAGGACGGGGATGTGGAAATAGGCGTCCTGCAAGTCCAACGCTACCAACCAGTCTCCAGGGTCTAGGGCAGTCAAGACCTGAGCTAGGGTGAGCATCTTGAACTTCTCCTTCCGGAGGAAGCGATTGACGTTCCGGAGGTCCAAGAGGGGCGCTTGTAAGGCCAAGGTGTAAGGGTGCACGGTGAACTGAAAATGCTCGAGGCCTACCGTGAACCGAAGGTAACGCCGGTGGGCCGGCAGGACGGGGATGTGGAAATAGGCGTCCTGCAAGTCCAACGCTACCAACCAGTCTCCAGGGTCTAGGGCAGTCAAGACCTGAGCTAGGGTGAGCATCTTGAACTTCTCCTTCCGGAGGAAGCGATTGACGCTCCGGAGGTCCAAGATAGGACGCATGTCCTCCTTGTCGGGCACCAGAAAGTAGTGGGAGTAGCAACCACGCCCTACTTCTGGGGTCGGAACATGCTCGATGGCCCTCTTGGCCAAGAGGGCCGTGACTTCCTTCTGTAGAAGCACCAAGTGATCCCCTGACATGCGGTGGAATTGAGGTGGCATGGCTGGGGGTGTGGTCTCGAAGGGGAGGGAGTAGCCCCTTCGGACAATGTCCAAGACCCACCTGTCCGAGGTGATGGGACGCCAGTGGTGAAGGTGATGGCGGACCCTGCCCCCTACTGGCGTGCTGTGCACCTGAAAGGAGGGACTAGGAGGGCTTGGAGGCCGCGGACGGGTTGGAGGTGGTGGCCTGACCCGCACGCTGGGTGCCCGAACCGCCACGGCGGTATCCACGTCCTCGGCCACGCGAAGACGCCTGCTGCGCGGGCCGGTAGCTGGGCTGCTGACGTGACTGGGCGCCCCTTCCGTGGCCACGATAATGCGAAAAGCAGAAGTTAGCAGAGGGCGTGTAGCAGAAAGGCCCAGGGACTTGGCAGTAGCCCGTGAGTCCTTAAAGCGCTCCAACGCATGGTCTGCTTTGGAACCAAAAAGACCGACTCCATCAAAGGGCATGTCCATGAGAGTATTCTGGACATCCCCTGAAAAACCAGTGGTTCTCAGCCAGGCGTGGCGACGCAGCGCCACCGTCGTTGCAATAGATCTGCCCAGCGAGTCGGCGGTATCAAGGCCACATCGTATGGTGTATTTGGCCGCATCCCTTCCTTCCGCAATGGCGCGGGAAAGCAGTGTCTGGACCTCCTCAGAACACTGGGGCAAAACAGTCGCCACCGAATCCCACAAGGAGTGGGTATATCGGCCCAAAAGACAAGCGGTGTTGATGGACCGCAAGCCAGCACTGGAGGAAGAAAACCCTTCTTCCCAAATTGATCCAGGCGTTTGGATTCCCTATCCGGAGGGGCGGTAGGGAAGGCGGTTTGGGAAGCGGAGGCTTGGACAACCAAGCTCTCAGGAGTGGGGTGGACAGAGAGAAACAGGGGGTCGCCCGGAGCTGGGCGATGGCGTCGGGACACGTTCCTATCCACAGGAGCCCCTGTGTTGGGCTTGGACCAGGCGCCCAAAGAACGTCAGTAAGTGCATCGTTAAACGGCAGCACAGTCTCCAAGGAGGAGGCCGCCGGCTGAAGCACTTCCGTCAAGAGATTAGTCTTGACCGTCACCGTAGGGAGTCGGAGATGTAAGGCTCCAGCTGCCCTACGCAACACCGTTGCAAAATTGGCTCCCTCCTCCGTAGCCACGGGAGGAGACAGCATGCCAGTGTCAGGGGAAGTATCTAGACTACTGGCATCCCCTAGTTCCTCTGCCCAGTCCTCATCATACTGACACTGCTGTGTCAGAGGGTCCTCAGACCACTCCCAGTCCTCCTGGTCCTCCTCTGGTTCAAAATAAGGAGGAGGAGGGACATTTGGGACCCAAGGTCCCATCGGCGCCGGAACCGGCGTCGAGCGACGTCGGTCCGGCTCCATGTCCGGAGAGTACATGGGGACGACGCCGCCCGGAGCCCCGGGCGGCGTCAGGGACGGCACCGGAGACATCGGCGCCGGCGGAGGCGTGGTCAGGTCGACCGGCGTCGATGGGGGTTGCGGCACCACCGGAGCCGGGATCGAGGCTGGGGCCGAAGCCGGAGCCGGGATCGAGGCTGGAGGCACGAGCGACGCCGGGACCGGAGTCGGCGGCGACGCCGGGGCAACCCCATCAGGGCCCGCGGGGCCCGAAGGCGCACCGGAGGGACCTCGAGGCCCGAAGAGGCGGGCCATGGCCGACAGGAATTCCTGTACTTGGGCCGGATCCGCCCCGAACCCGGGAAGGACGGGTATTGCGGGGCGACTCCACAGGCATGTCCGGGGCCGCGGGGACGGTGCCGGGAGGGGCCTCAGCCGAGTCGCGAGATCGGCGAGGCGAAGTCCTAGAGCGATGATGCTTTTGGACTTCTTGTGCTTAGACTTACCGGACGACGAAGACTTGGATCCCGACGACCGGTGAGGACTCCGCGACCGACCCCTCGACCTCTCACGCGACCGGGGCTTGGAATGGCGCGTAGCCGACTGCCGGGCCTCGAGGAGCTTTCGAGACCGCTCTCGCAAAGCTTTCGGGTTGAGGGCCCGGCAGTCGGAACACGACTTCGTGTCGTGGCCTCGGCCGAGGCAGAAGAGACACTCCAGATGCGGGTCTGTGATGGACATCATCCGAGCACAGGCGTCGCAACGTTTAAAGCCGGGCATCCCTACGACACCTTGGAGTCGATTCGAAGAAACAGTGAAAAAATTCACCAAAAAGTTAGTCAAAAAATGACTAAGGCACTGCTCTTCCCGGATCTGCGCTTGCTGGCGCGGAAAAAGAAGAACTGACGTCAGCGCGCAGGGGCGGCGCCTAAGTACTGCCCGCGACGTCCTCCCGGCGATCACGACTCCGACGGCGGACGCGGAGCCGCACGACGCCGCCTACCGACGCGCAGGGGTACTGCTACACAAACTTTCCGGATCCAGCCTGACGCCTGGGGATATTCTAAGGTAAGGAATCTGTCACTAACGTGTCTCTTTCAGATTGGACAGCTCTGAGTCTAATATGAAAAGATGAATAATTCCCTAATTTTAATCAAAATACATTACTCTAATCACCATACACCATACCGAATACCAATATTTAGGTATTATTGTAACCATCATCGCCAAAAATACAAACACTGCATTGCACACCAGATAAAAATGTATCATATACTTATCTGCTCAGAAGCAGCAAACAAAAGAGGAGGAAAATGGAGGTCATGCTGTTTGAGACTGAACATTCTTTTTACCATTGTTATGTAAAGTTCTAGTTGGAAACTTTTAATGGCTTGCTGCTCAGGAGGAGTGAAAAAAGTTATATGCATAATGCTAGCCTCCTGTTTTGACATAAAATCCCAAACTGGCCAACATTTTATTACCCATAGTGTGATCAGATCATAGACTAATCTAGGGAGAAATGTTTTAGGGTCAAGATCTATCTAAAAACCCACCAAGGTGGGTAGAATGTGGGTCATTTCTTTCCAAAATGTTGGATCACTGGGAATCGTTACACTAAGTGGAAGAAGTCGCCCTCTGGGGTGCACCGTAGCCAGTTAGAGGATTTCCACATCACAAGAAGTTTAATTGAATTAAATGTAGTTTTTTTTTTTTTTTAACATGTCCATTTCCTTGGGTTCTGCCTACTGCTCCTCGGCCAGGGGCCCTATGTAACGCCCCAATCTGATATAAACAGTTAGTTATATATTCCTTACCTTAGAATTTCCTCCAGATGTCAGACTGAATCCTGAGAATTTGTTCGTCAGCAGTACCCCTGCGCATCAAAAGGTGGCGTCGGTCAGCTCTGCGTTCGTCGTTGGAGTCGTGGTAGCCAGGATGACGTCGTGGTAGCTACTTAGACGCCGCCCTCGCGCACGGACGTCAGTTATTTCTTTTTCCGCGCTAGCCAGTGCAGTTCCGGAGAGAGCAGTACCTCCAGTCACTTTTTGACTGACTTTTTGCTGATTTTTGGCTGACTTTTGTCGACACAGTTTGAGTCTTTGACTCCGGGTGCACGTCAGGGATGCCCGGCTTCAAGGCTTGCGGTTCCTGTAGCTGACGGATGTCGGTGACTGAACCGCACCGCGTGTGCCTGTTTTGCTTGGAGCACGACCATGACCCCAAGTGGTGCTCCGACTGCCGGACCATGAATCCGAAGTCTTTGCGGGAGAGGTCCCGAAAGCTTCTCGAGGCCCGGCAGTCGGCTCTGTGTCGTTCGATGTCCAGGCCGCATGGGAGGTGGAGGGACCGGTCACGGAGTCATCATCATCATTCTTCTTCCAAGTCTTCGCACTAGGGGTCAGGTAAGTAGAAGCACAAGAAGAAGTCGAAGAAGCATCGTCGCTCTTTGACTTCTCCTAGTCCGTTGGCCGACGCGGTGAGGGATGCGGGTGGTGCCCCTCCCGCAGCTCCGCGTGCGGAGCCCGAAGGGTCGACTCCGGGTTTCCCTCCCTTCCCGGGACCCGGAGCGACCCCTGCCCAGCTTCGCCAATTTTACAAAGCGATGCATGCCATCTTTGGGCAGCCCGACTCCGCCGGCACGCCTCCGGGCCCCGCGGACTCGGCTGGGGGGCCCTGGGCCTTCGACGCCAGCAGCTCTGGCTCCGGCACCACAGGATCCCCTTGGATCCAGGCCTGGATCCGGATCGGTGCCGGTCGACCTAATTACGCCTCCCCCGGCACCGATTCCATAGGCACCACGTCCGCAGCCGACGCCAGTTCTGTCCCCAGCCGGCGTCGACCCTGGCCTCCATCCCGATGTAGACACTGAGCCAGACCGGCATCGTCCGACGCCGGATCCGGCGCCGATAGGTACTTTTGTGCCCTTGTTCTACCCTGGCTCTTTTAGACCAGATTGGCAGCAAGAGGAGGGTGAGGAGGACTGGGAGGGGTCTGGAGACCCTTTAACTGACCAGTTGGGCTATGAACCGGACTAGAGAGAGGAACTGGGGGAAGCCAGTGGTCTGGATACCTCACCAGACATTGGCATGTTGTCTCCTCCTACCGTGGCTACGGAGGAGGGAGCGTCTTACGTCGTGGTGTTGCGTAGGGCGGCCGAGGCTCTCAACCTCGAGCTACCTACCGTGGCAGTCAGGACTAACCTCCAGACAGAGGTGCTTCAACCGGCAGCGAGCTCTTCGGAGCCCCTGCTACCGTTTAATGAAGCCCTCACCGACAACCTTTTGGGCATCTGGTCCAGGCCCAACACAGGGGCTCCTGTGGATAGGATTATTGCCCGACGCCACCGCCCGGCTCCGGGCGACCCCACTTTCCTCTCCCAACACCCCACCCCTGAGAGCTTGGTGGTCCAAGCCTCTACCTCCAAAGGCGCATTCCCCAACGCACCACCTGATAGGAAATACAAAAGGCTGGACCATCTTGGGAAGAAGATGTTTTCTTCCTCCAGCTTTGGACTGCGGTTGGAAAACACCGCATGTCTGTTGGGCCGTTACACCCACTCCATGTGGGATACGGTGGTGCAAGTGCTGCCCCAGTGGCCGGAGGAGGCCCGGTCCGTACTCTCTCGTGCAGTTGCCGAAGGGAAAGACGCAGCAAAGTTTGCCATCCGCTGTGGGCTGGATACCGCCGACTCACTAGGCAGGACGATTTCCACGTCGGTAGCCCTTCGACGCTACGCCTGGTTGAGGTCGACTGGTTTTTCCGGGTGTTAGAAATGGGGGTCTCTAGTTGGCAAGGGCTTGCACCTTTGTCCAAGTAGGGACCCTTCTTCCCTAGTCAGGATAAGGGAGTTACACTCCTAAAATAACCCCTGCTCACCCCCTTGGTAGCTTGGCACGAGCAGTCCGGCTTATCTTAGAGGCAGTGTGTAAAGCATTTGCACATAACCAACAGTAATACAGTGTAAGCACTACAAACTGACACCACACCAGTTTAGAAAAATATCCAATATTTTTATATACTTAAAACAAGACCAATACAATAAAAATCCACAGTACAGTACTTTAAAAATCTTCAGTTATCACAGTGTCCTTAAAAACAGTTCCTTGATGTCGATAGCTCCGTCCGGGGCCATCACATCCAAACAGTTCTGGCTGACCGCGGCGTCGCGGGTCAGCTACAGTGTCGGGAAGACCCGCAAACAGTACCTTTCAGAAATGCAGGGCGTCGATGACCTCGCGGTGAGCTTCCGAAAACATGGCGTCCGCAGGCGTCAGTTCCGGAGGTCGGTGCAGGCGTCGTCGGGCCCTCGAAGTCACATGCGTTGCAGATCGATCTCCTCTCTGTTGAAGTAGGAGCGCTGGCGTCGGCAGGCGTCGGGTGCTGCGGTGCCCTCAGGTCGCGGTGCGAGCAGCGGCTCGGTGGGGGTGTCAGATGGCGTCGTCGGTGAGACCAGGGTCGCGGTGTGAGATGAAGGCGGTGCTCGTCACGGTGCTGGCAGGTCACGGTGCAGCAGCGGCGTCGTCGTTGCTGAAGCGCTGTCGTCGGCTGACGAACTGGAGTCGATGGCACCGGCGTCGGTAGGCCAAGGCTGCGGTGCGGGATGAGGGCGGTGCGTCGTGTAACTGTACGAGCGGTGCCCTCCAACCACGGTGCAAGCAGCGGCGTCGAATCCGGCGTGGAGCGGCGGCGTCAGGGATACCAAGGCGTCGTCGCGAGGCGGTGCGGTGTCCACAGGTCGCGGTGTGAGCAGCGGCTCGGTGGCGGCGTCGGTGAGACCAGGGTCGCGGTGCGGCGGTGCCCTCAGGACACGGAGTCGGCAGCGGCGTCGGGCTTGAAGTCTTTGCTGTTCGAGACTTCTTGAACAGGGGGCAAGCTCTACCTCAAGCCCTTGGAGACACTCACAAAGTAGATTGCAGAAAGTTCAGTCCAGTCCTTTCACTGCCCAAGACAGAAGCAGCCACTGCAGGCCAACACAGCAAAGCACACAGCAAAGTGGTAGTTCCTCCTCACAGCTTCTCCAGCTCTTCTTCTTGGCAGTCTTCTTGATCCAAAAGAGTTCTAAAGTTCTGGGGTTTGGGTCCCCCTTTTATCCTCAATTTCTCTTTGTCCTCTGAAGGCAGAGAGGCCTTTGCCTAGTCCAAACCAGTTCTGGTCAGTCCTGGAGCACTTTGTTGACATGACTCCTTCTTTCCTTTTGCAGTGTAGGCCAGGGACATCAGACGCACCACAGGAGGTGGAGCCAGCATTGTGGAGGGAAGGCACAGCCCTATTCAGGTCCCAGGTGCAACTCCTCCCACCCATCTACATGTAGATGTGGCTATTCAGCCCTGTGCTGACTCACCCTGTCTCCTGGAATCCCCCAGCCCCTGTCACTCACACTCCAGACAAGGAATACACAACCTAGCAGAGGCAGGCTTGGATGGTTAGACAAGAAAATACCTACTTTCTAAAAGTGGTATTTTCAAACGCAGAATGTTAAAACCAACTTCACTAAAAGATGCATTTTATCATTCTGAGTTCAGGCATACTAAACTCGAATTTCTACCATGTTCCTTGGGTCAGTTAGGATCATAGGATGTAATAATCAAAACTGCCCATTCTGGCCTATGGGGAACAGGTAGCCTTGCAATAGTGAAAACGAAGTAGGCTGTATTTCACTATCAGGACATGCCACACACACCAGGGCATGTCCTACCTTTCACATACAATGCACCCTGCCCACAGGGTTACCTTGGGCCTACCTTAGGGGTGACTAACATGTAGAAAAGGGAAGGTTTAGGGACTGGCAAGTGTGTGCACTTGCCAAGTCGACATGGCAGCCCAGGCTGCACACAGGCTCTGCAATGGTAGGCCAGAGTTCAACTTTACGGGCTGTTTGCGTGGGTGGCACAATCCAGTGCTGCAGCCCACCAACAGCATTTGATTCATAGGCCCTGGCACTCGCAGTGCACTTTACTAGGGACTGACACATAAATCAAATAGGCCAATTATGGAAACACCAATCCATAACACATTTTCTACAGGAGCACTTGCACTTTCCCACTGGACAGCAGTGAGGAAAGTGCGCAGAATCATTACACCAGCAAAAACAGAGTCAAAACCAGGTGGTCAGAAAGCAAAAAGTCAGGAAACACGCCAAAAAATGCCAAGTCTAACACCGGGGATGTTCAATCCACTCTTATGGACATGCCCTTTGATGGCCATCGCCTTTTCGGCGACAAGGCAGACAACGCGCTGGAGCGCTTTAAGGACTCTCGGGCTACGGCCAGGTCCTTGGGCCTCTCCTCCACCCGCCCTGCGCAGTCTGCTATTCGCCCCTTTCGTGGCTACGGAAGGGGTGCCCCGCCACGTCCTGCCCAGAGCCACAGGCCAGCGCAAGCTGTTCAGCCCCTGCGCGGCCGGGACGCGGGAACCACCGCCGTGGTTCTGGGGGCCAGCGAGCGGCCCAGTCCACCACAGCCCCCCACCCCCTGCAGCAGCCTCCAAACCCTCCAAGTCCGACCTTTCAGGGCCACCAATCGCCAGTGGGCAGCATGATTCGCCATCACCTCCCCCACTGGCGCACTATCACGTCGGACAGGTGGGTTTTGCAAATAGTCCGAAGGGGCTACTCCCTCCCCTTCGAGACTACCCCTCGATCCATGCCACCTCAGTACCATCGCATGTCGGTGGATCATCTGGCCCTTCTCCAACAGGAAGTTTCGGCACTCTTGGCCTAGGGTGCCATCGAGAGAGTTCCTGTCCCAGAAGTAGGTCATGGTTGCTATTCCCACTACTTTCTGATGCCCAAAAAAGACAAAGGCCTGCGTCCTATTTTGGATCTCAGGAACGTCAACTGCTTTCTCCGGAAGGAGAAGTTCAAAATGTTGACGCTAGCTCAGGTCCTGTCTGCCCTCGACCCTGGATGGTAGCGTTGGACTTGCAGGACGCTTTTTTTCACATCCACGTCCTGCTGGGCCACCGGCGTTACCTGCGGTTCACGGTAGGCCACAAGCACTTTCAGTTTACCGTGCTCCCCTTTGGCCTTACCAGCACCCCTCGGGTGTTCACGAAAGTGATGGCGGTGCTCGCAGCTCATCTGCGCCGGGCAGGGGTTCCAGTCTTCCCCTATCTCGACGACTGGCTGTTGAAGGCGGGCTCCTCCCAGGCTGTCGTCTCCCACCTCCAGACTACGGCCGACCACCTGCATTCGCTGGGGTTCTCCATCAATGTGCCGAAGTCGCACCTGACACCCTCTCAGAAGCTCCTCTTCATCGGAGGGGTTCTGGACACGACGCAGTTTCGGGTCTATCCCCCCGAACAGGGAGTCCGGGATATTCGGGCTATGATTCCGATCTTTAAGCCTCTATCCCGGTCAGGATGACTCTCAGGCTGCTGGGCCTGATGGCCTCCTGCATCCTGCTGGTGGACCATGCCAGATGGCATATGCGGGTTCTGCAGTGGGACCTGAAGTTCCAGTGGGCACATCAGGGGAACCTGTCCGATTGCGTCCAGATCCTCGGAGGGCACTGCACACCAACTGCAGTGGTGGCTAACGAACCAGGATTGGGTCGATGGCAGATCCCTCTCCCTTACCCAACCAGAGTTCACAGTGGTGACCGATTAATCACTTCTGAGATGGGGCAGCCACATGGGGGAGGCGGAGATCAGAGGCCTCTGGTCTCCGGCGGTGTCCGGGCTCCACATCAACCTTCTGGAGCTTCGGGCGATCCGTCTTGCACTAAAAGCATTCCTTCCCTCTCTCTGGGGAAGAGTGGTGCAGGTGTTCACAGACAACACCACCGCCATGTGGTACTGCAACAAACAAGGCGGGGTGGGGTCATGGACCCTATGTCAAGAGGCACTCCGCCTCTGGACATGGCTGGAACATCAGGGCATATACCTGGTGGTTCAACACGGCGGACGAACTCAGCCGCAGGTTCATGATGGATCACGAATGGCGTCTTCACTCAGAGGTGGTGCAAGGTCTCTTTCAGCAGTGGGGAGAGCCTTGGTTAGATCTATTCGCCACCGAAGAGAACGCGCAATGTCAGCAATTCTGCTTGTTGGAATTTCCAAGGCGGCACTCGCTAGGTGACGCTTTTCGTCGCGGGTGGAGTTGCGGTCTTCTATACGCCTTTCCGCCTATACCAGTTCTGCCCAGAGTGCTGAAGAAGATCAAGCGCAACCGGGCCCAAATCATTCTTGTGGCTCCGGATTGGGCCCGAAGAGTCTGGTATCCCGAGCTGCTACACATGGCCATCGATCCTCCGATCAGACTGCCTCTTCGGGAGGATCTTCTGTCGCAGCAGCAGGGGACGGTCCTCCACCCGAACCTGTCCAGCCTCCATCTCCTTGCGTGGAGATTGAGCGGCGGCAGTTGACGCCGTTTGACTTGCCTCCCGAAGTCTGTGATGTTATCTTGGCAGCCAGGCGTTCCTCCACTAACACAGTATACGCCTGTAGATGGAACAAATTTGTGGCATGGTGCGCAGCAAAGGCTGTGGATCCCGTTTCTGAGGTTCTCTTGTTCCTTCTTTCTTTGGCCCAGCAGGGCTCTACTCTGGGCACTCTTAAGGGCTACCTCTCGGCCATTTCAGCCTTTTTTAGGCTTTCTGATCAGCCTTCTCTTTTCAAGTCCCCTGTTGTAAATCGCTTCCTCAAGGGCATTACTCATCCGTTTCCTCCTATTCCCTTCGTAATGCCTCAGTGGGACTTGAACTTGGTTCTGACTTACCTCATGTGCGCTCCCTTTGAGCCACTTCATACCCGTCCTCTTCGTCTTCTTACCTTAAAGACTGCTTTTCTGGTTGCCATCACCTCTGCTCGCAGGGTGAGTGAGCTCCAGGCTCTTTCTTCAAAACCTCCTTTCCTGGCTGTTCATCCGGACATGGTTGTACTAAGAACCAGACCTTCCTTTCTTCCCAACGTGGTTACTTCCTTCCACATTGGCCAAACCATCACTTTGCCCACCTTTTCGCCTCCGCATCCTTCAAAAGAAGGAGAGGCTCCACCGTCTGGATCCAAAACGGGCGCTTTCCTTTTATTTGGATCGCACCAAACAATTCCGGGTGGATGACCAGCTCTTTGTGGGCTGCGTGGGCGCTAAGAAAGGTCGGGCCGTGCACAAATGGACCATCTCTAGGTGGGTCGTTTTGTGCATTAAGACTTGCTATTCCTTGGCAAAGGAGCCTCCAGCGGGGCTGCGTGCCCATTCTACCAGGGTGACGGCAGCTACTACTGCTTTGGGACAAGGATTCCCCCTCAATGACATCTGTCAGGCAGCTACGTGGGCATCTCTGCACACGTTCACTAGACACTACTGCCTGGAGAGACGGATGTTTTGGCCATTCTGTTCTCCAGGACTTTCTGGTGTGAACTTGGTTCGCAGACCCACCTCCAGGGTTGGTATTGCTGGGGTATCTATTCTAAGGTAAGGAATCTATAGCCAACTGTTTCTTTCAGATGAAAGAGTTACTTACCTTCAGTAACAATATATCTGTAAGAAACATAGGTTAGTTACAAATACCTTACCGCCCCACCCATCCTCCCCGTTCTGCGAACTGATTTCTAGGGTTAAGGACTCCCTTTCAGGGCCCTAGTTTTGTGCACCAGTGGTCAGTGTCTTGCATGGCTCTGCGCTTCTGGCGTGGAATGTCGTGTAAAAGAACGGACGTCAGCGCGCGAGGGCAGCATCTAAGTAGCTACCGCGACGTCATCCCAGCGACCACGACGCCAACGACGAACGCGGAGCCGACCGACGCCACCTTTCGACGCGCAGGGGTACTGCTGACGAAAAAATTCTCCGGATCCAGTCGGACGCCTGGGTGTAATTCTAAGGTAAGGAATCTATAACTAACCTATGTTTCTTACAGATATATCGTTACCGAAGGTAAGTAACTTGTTCTTTCCCTTCTCCTTTAGGGGATCTCCACTGATAAACTTAAGCATTGAATCATCCCTCTTAAGTATGGTAGCACATAGCACTTTTTTAAAGAAAATATATTTTCCATTTGCCTTCCTTTAGAGAAGGCCAACACTTTGAATTTAATAAGAAATAATTTAGCAGCCTATAAAAACAAGCTATATTGGCTAATTCCATTTATTTACTTAAAAAAAAAAACTCTTAAAATATAGCATTGTACCCACAGATCTAAGTGATAACGAAAAAACTTTCACAAACATTTTATAACGGAAATGAATGGAAGAAAATAAGGACAATGTAGTCCTACAGGCTGCAGCCATTTAAGGCTGAAAACTGACAGTGTAGCTTTAAGGACTCCTTTTTTCCCCAGCTCCCGATGGCAAGCTCCTGCAGCACTTCACTTGACTTAATCTGTCCAAACCTCCTTTAACCCTTTGGGCGCGGCCGGAATTTTCCCTGCGGTGCGGGAAAATTCCACGCGTGCGCAGATCGGACGGCTCCCGGCCGTCCGACGCACACGCCCGTGACGTCGGACGGCCGGGGGCCGTCCGACGCATGCAAGGGGTTAAACAACTTTTACTAGACATTGTTTACGACTTTTTGGCACAAAATATTTTTGTTACATCACAGAAATTACATCTCTCTTTGTGAAGTTCCCTTCTTGTGTTCGGAATAAAAGCAAATAAGCATATACCCATGATCTCTGTATCGTTTGCGACTGGACTCCCACATTCTTAAAAAGTGTAAGCACAGCAGGACTTTCTTCCACGCTCGCACTGAAGGACCAACAGAAGATTTGCCTTAAAATGCAGGAAGAACAGCGCAGACTACAGTGGTCCCTCCAAGGATGAACTGGGAAATGAGAGGAAGGAGGAAAGGAAGAACCATATACCAGTGCTCATATTTCTGTCTCTGAAGGCTCCTATCAGGGGGATCCAAGAGGAGACATTGAGAGAAACAGCACCATTCCCAGATCTAGGATGTTGAGACAGGGTACAAGAGCTGCTTGTTTGCGATGGAGGACCAACCGAAGTTGAGAGAGTTTGCAACATTGAAGCACTACTCTGGGTTAAGGTGCACTGAATCTTCTACTTCTTGCCTAAACCCTTTGATTTAAGGGCTTATACACTTCTAGGCCAACACCACCAGCACTGGAAATACAGGACTATCCATCTCCGATACCTTAGCCAACATCCCCATCTCCACTGCCTCCAACGCCTTCTCGACCTCCTCTGCCTCATCCTAAAATTCTAGCAAAGCCTTATATGCTCTCAGATCTCCACCTCTGCTTATGCTGACAAGAACTCACCTCCAGCAAAGCCACTGTTGGCACCAGTCACTGCACCACTAAGGAGATCAGAACCCCTCCATCTCATTAAGAGTGCAAACATACTAAATATTCTCTTACCGGCTGCCACATCCACTTTGGTGTTTTTCAAAATATTTCACCAGAGAAACTCTTCAAGGTTTCTTCTGCTATTGGTTTCAGGCCTTATGGAGCCAGCAATAGTGCTTTTGCTTTCTGCGAACAAAGCTCCATTAGGGCTGCAGAAGAAAAATGGGCCACCTAAGCAAGATCCATTATTCCTGCAAAAACAGATTATGCCAACCTTAATTTGTCCATGGTCCCCCCAGACTAGAAGAAGAGTAAAAGATTGGAAACCGTTAGAAGAAAATTGTGTGGTACCTCCGGTACGACCTTGAAGGTAGCCTAGTACCACAGCTCTCTTAGGCAGGCATGACCAGTCTCTCTGGGACTTATTCCAACAATTTGCCAGTGACTTGTCTAAATTAAGATGTTGGTATTTAATGGAAATCTTCCTGATTGAGGCTCAGAGGTGTCAAACATGAGGCACAGAAGTTTGTACACTGCCCCTACTACTACTTCATCTAATGATATCGAGGCCTTTCTCCATGACTGGCCCTTCCCCCAGTTGTCGGATGACATCCAATCTGAATTGGACGGTCCTATAACTACCACTGAAATTCGGGAGGCCGTTAAGGCTTTGCCAGAAACAAGACCCCAGGCCTAGATGGCCTGCCCGTGGAATTTTATGCACTGTATGCCGAAAAAATGGTCCCTCACCTCCAGACCCTTTACAACACGGCCCTGGACAAATCTGCCTTACCCCTAACGACCATGCAAGCATTGGTGACTTCTCTCCCTAAGCCTAACAGAGACCCCCACGATGTTTCTGGCTATCGCCCACTTTCATTGCTGTACACGGAATATAAAATACTCAGTAAATTATTGGCCAACCGACTATTGCCCTATCTTTCTAAACTGGTTCATATAGACCAATGCGGCTTCGTTCCGGGCCGCAACACCTCCCTCAATATATGGCGGTTCCATTATATTATGGAAGTAGCGGTGGTCACGTCCCCCACGGCGGGATGCATTTCCCTTGATATGCAACAAGCCTTTGACACCCTTTCTTGGCAGTACATGTGGGCCGCCCTGGAACGGTATGGTATTCCCAAAGGTTACCTACAATGGGTGCAGCTCCTATACAACACCCCAACGGCACGTGCCCGTACTGGCGCACATATTTCCGCAGCCTATTCCATAACCAGAGGTACCCGTCAGGGTTGCCCCCTATCGCCTCTGTTATTTGTATTGGCGATAGAACCTCTCCTTCTCCAACTCCGGACAGAGGCTGTAGATCTCGGGATTCTGCTTAACACATCACACACAGTCTCTGCCTACGCGGACGACCTGATCCTCTTTCTCAAAGACCTTAACCTCAATTTGGATCCCGTCCCATCTATTTTTAAACGCTTTGAACTAGTTTCCGGCTTGGCAATTAATGCTACCAAGTCTTACGCCTTTTTTATGCGGTACCGGGAAAATCCAGATCCTATTTCATTTGGTGAACTAACACTACAGACAGTGCCTGATACGTTCAAATACTTAGGTATTCAAATATATAGAACTCCACAAGACCTAATCGACGGCAACATACTGAAGGCGATTGCTTCCCTTCGAAAGCAGGTCTGCTTCTGGGTTTCCTTACCACTGTCAGTGATGGGAAGAATTGCACTTTCCAAAATGGTGATGCTTCCTCGTCTATTATATTATTTTGCTAACTTACCTGTCGTGATTCCGTCTTCCATTTTTAAAACTTTGAATACATTACTGATTGAACTTATTTGGGGTAGTGGCCGCAGAAGAATAGCATTGGCAAAATTACAACTGAGACCGGAGAAGGGCGGTCTAGGAGCGCCTGATTTTAAGGCGTATTGCCTGGCTAGCCAACTACAATGGCTCTCCTACTGGTTGGCGGGTCGTCAACTGCAGGAAATAGAATATACTCCTCGACTCTTGCACCAGGGCACTCTGCACAGTAGGCTCTTACCCAATGGTAGGGTTCCACATACGCTCCCTTCTTTACTCAGCACGGCTCTCCTCTATTGGAAACAAACACTCAAATATACCAAAAACGCCATTCCATACTCCGACAATATACCATTAATGGGAATCCCCACTGCTACTGGGATAGTCACTGCTAAAAGGTTATCCTCATGGACGAACGAGGGGGTCTCGACGGTGGGAGCGTTCTATATTGAGGGCACCCTGACTGACCATGACAATTTTCAACGTGCTCAAGGAGTTCCCTCGACTTTATTCCTCTTACACGCAGCACTTGTTCGTTATATTAAACAACATTGGGCCCCTGACGGGTCCGAACCTCCTACACATGCTTTAGTCCATGCGATACACCTAATGGGGGTAGGCCGCAGGAAATTCCAACGCGCAGAACTGATGACATTGCGCGTTCTCCTCTGTGGCGAATAGAACCCGCCAGGTGTTGAACCACCAAGGTAAGGCCGTGATGTTCCAGCCATGTCCAGAGGCGCAGAGCCTCCTGACATAGGGTCCAGGACCCCACCCCGCCCTGTTTGTTGCAATACCACATGGCGGTGGTGTTGTCCGTGAACACCTGCACTACACTTCCCCGGACAGAGGGAAGGAATGCCTTCAGTGCAAGTCGGATCGCCCGAAGCTCCAAAAGGTTGATATGGAGCCGGGACCCCGCCGGAGATCAGAGGCCTCTGATCTCCGCCTCTCCCAAGTGGCCTCCCCATCCCAGAAGGGACGCATCCGTCACCACTGTGTGCTCCGGTTGGGGAAGGGAGAGGGATCTGCCATTGACCCAATCGCGATTCGTGAGCCACCACTGCAACTGTCGTGCAGTGCCCTCCGAGATCTGGACATGATCGGACAGGTTGCCCTGATGCTGTGCCCACTGGAACTTCAGGTCCCACTGTAGAGCCCGCATATGCCATCTGGCATGTTGCACTAGCAGGATTCAGGAGGCCATCAGGCCCAGGAGCCGGAGGGTCAACCTGACCGAAACCCGGGATAGAGGCTGAAAGATCGGAATCATAGCCTGAATATCCCGGACTCGCTGCTCGGGAGGATAAACCCGAAACCGCGTCGAATCCAGAACCGCTCCGATGAAGGGGAGCGTCTGAGAAGGACTCAGGTGCGACTTCAGCACGTTGATGGAGAACCCCAGCAAATGCAGGAGGTCGAGGTAGGGGAAGACTGACACCCCTGACCTGCGCAGATGAGCTGCGACCACCGCCATCACTTTTGTGAACACACGAGGGGCGCTTGTAAGGCCGAAAAGGAGCACGGTAAACTGAAAATGCTCCTGGCCTACCGTGAACCGCAGGTAACGCCGGTGGGCCGGCAGGACGGGGATGTGAAAATATGCGTCCTGCAAGTCCAACGCTACCATCCAGTCTCCAGGGTCGAGGGCAGCCAAGACCTGAGCCAGAGTCAACATCTTGAACTTCTCCTTCCGGAGGAAGCGATTGACGTTCCTGAGGTCCAAGATGGGGCGCAAGCCCCCCTTGTCCTTCTTGGGGACCAGAAAGTAGTGGGAATAATAACCACTCCCTACTTCTGGCCCAGGAACACACTCGATGGCCCCCTTGGCCAAGAGGGCCGTGACTTCCTGCTGGAGAAGCGCCAAGTGTTCCCCCGACATGCGGTGGTACTGAGGTGGCATGGCTGGAGGGGTGGACTGAAAGGGAAGGGAGTAACCCTTGCGGATGACCTGCAACACCCACTCGTCCGATGTGATAGCGTGCCAGTGGGGGAGATGATGGCGGATCCTGCCACCCACTGGCGTGGGGTGCCCCACAAAGCTCGTATTAGGAAGGTTTGGAGGTAGAAGCAGCGGGGGCGGAGGTGGACTGACCCCCACGCTGATTCCCAAACCCGCCCCTGCGGAAACCGCGGCCGCGCTGAGGCTGGTTCTGCACAGGCTTGCTGAAGGAACGTGCCTGGGCGCCCCTTCCGTGGCCACGAAAGGAACGAAAAGCAGGAGTGGCTGGGCTTTTCGTGGAAAGACCCAAGGACTTGGCAGTGGCCCGCGAGTCCTTAAAACGCTCCAGCGCACTGTCGGCTTTATCGCCAAACAGGCGAGTGCCATCAAAGGGCATGTCCATGAGTGAGCTTTGGACATCTGGCGAGAACCCGGTAGATCTCAACCAGGTGTGGCGACGAAGCGCCACAGTCGTAGAAATTGCTCTACCTAGTGAGTCCGCGGTGTCCAAACCACACCGAATGGCGAACTTAGCCGCATCTTTACCCTCGGCAACAGCTTGGGACAGCACAGCTTGGGTCTCCTCAGGACACTGAGGCAACACCTGTGCAACTGTATCCCACACCGCGTGGGAATAGCGGCCCAAGAGGCATGCGGTGTTCACCGACCGCAGCCCCAAGCTGGCCGAAGAGAACAACCGCTTGCCGAACTGCTCCAGCTTCTTAGAGTCCTTATCCGGCGGAGCCGTGGGAAAGGCACTCTGGGACGTCGAAGCTTGGATGACCAGGCTCTCGTAGGATGAGTGGTCAGAAAGGCAGGGTCACCCGGCGCCGGGCGATGATTCCTGGCGACGTTCTTATCCACAGGGGCCCCTGTGGCTGGCCGCGACCAAGTGCCCAGTAAGACGTCAGTGAGGGCGTCATTAAATGGCAGCAGGGGCTCCGACGAAGTGGACGCCGTCTGGAGCACCTCAGTGAGGAGATTAGTCTTCAGGGCCACCGTAGGGAGATCAAGGTTGAGGACCTCAGCGGCCCGACGGAGCACCATCGTGTAAGAAGCGCCCTCCTCCATGGTAGGCGGAGGAGAGGCGAACCCCGGGTCAGAGGAGATAGAGGCCGCCGGCCTCTTCCAACTCGTCCCCCCAGTCCTGCTCAGAGTCACACTGACGAGCAAGAGGGTCCTCTGACCCCTCCCAGTCGTCCTCCACCTCCGCCGTATGTGGAACAGACTACGGCGGCAGGGCAGGGACCGGGGAAGGAACAAACGGCGCCGGGAACGGCGCCAGACGGGGCCGAACCGGCGCAGTGTCCCAATGCGGATCCCAGGTAGGGACAAAATGGTCCTGGAACCTGGGCAGGGGCGGAACAAATGGCATCCACAGCGGCGCCGGGAGGCGGAGCCGAGGGTGGCGCTGGGGCCGGAGTCGGCAGCGTGGGACCTTTCGGCGGCGTGGCCGGAGCCAGCGGCGCAGGATCTGGCGGCGCCGGGGCCGGAGACGCCGGCGGCGCCGTGACACGGGACCGCGGGGCCCAAAGGCGCGCCAGCGGGAGCCCAAGGCCTAAACAGGCGGTCCATGGTAGCAAGAAATTCTTGCACCTGTGCAGGAGTCGCCGACGGACCCGGGTAAGGTGGGTAGGCCGCGGGACTCCCAGGCTCCGAAGGAGCCGCAGGGGCAGAACCCCTGTCCCCCTCGTCCGCATCCGGGGACCAACGGGGGGGACGTCGGAGAGCGACAACGCTTCTTCGACTTCTTTTTGTGGCGTCTCTTACCCGAATCCGAGGGTGAAGACTTGGAGCCCGATGAGCGATGATGGTGGCCCCGCGAGCGTTCTCTGGAGCGGCCCCTAGACCGAGAACGGCGCTGGGACGAGTGCCGGACCTCGAGCAGCTTCCAGCGCCGCTCCCTCAGGGCCTTCTGGGCCATGGCCAGACAGTCCATGCAGGACCGGGAGTCGTGGTCGCTCTCCAGGCAGTAGAGACAGACGTCGTGGGGGTCCGCCACCGGCATATTGCGACGG
This sequence comes from Calotriton arnoldi, assembly GCA_963921515.1. NCBI lineage: Eukaryota > Metazoa > Chordata > Amphibia > Caudata > Salamandridae > Calotriton > Calotriton arnoldi. The sequence continues at coordinate 598,075 of CAWUFW010005835.1, read as the reverse complement.
CAGGCCCCACAAGACTTAAAACCAGGCATCCCTACGTGCACCACTTACAGGAGACAAAAGTCTAAAAAAAAAAAAAAAATAGTCAAAAAGTGACTAAGGTACGTGCTCTAACCGGATCTGCGCTTACTGGCGCGGAAAAAGAAAGAACTGACGTCAGCGCGCATGGGTGGCGCCTAAGTAGTCTCCGTGACGTCATCTCGGCGCTTAAGACGCCAGCGACGGACGCGGAGCCGCACGACGCCACCTACCGATGCGCAGGGGTACTGCTGACGAAAAACTTTCCGGATCCAGTCTGACGCCTGGGGATATTCTAAGGTAAGGAATCTATCACTAACGTGTCTCTTTCAGATACCCTATTCGATTGGCGCCGGAATATAGAGCACCGAAATGCTTGAAACAACGTAAACGTGAGCTCAGAAAGGCTATTAAGGCAAAAGGAATGGAGCCCTGCTGTCACAGTCTACTTCAATCTCGGCCCTGCGAACCACATAAAAAGAAAGTGTGGGAGCTGAAGAGATCCCACACAGAAAGGAACTGGCTCAAAGTGTTTTCACTAATCAAAGGTAAAGATAACGGCAAGCTATGGAGCTTTAACAGCCTGAGCTCTCGCAACCCGCCTAAAGAGAACAACATTGCGGGCAATGTGTGGGAACAGTACGTGAAGGCGCTGTATACAGGCGCACCGACCAAGGAGGGCCCTTCCAGTGCAGAATGGGCCCAGGCCGCAGCCACAGTTAACAAGTCACAAAAGGCGCAGGGAGAACCCATAGCGCCCAGTCAGTTCGAAGTATATACAGTGGGTGAGATCGCCAGGACTATCAAGGCTACCAGAACCAACGGGGCTCCAGGACCAAACGGCATTCCGGCCCAAGACTTTAAAACAGCTCCAGCCTTTTTTGCATCCACCTTCACTCCACTATTCAATCACTCATATCTCACAGCAACGGTTCCACAATCTTGGAAAGGCTCTATTCTGTGTCCAATATTCAAGAAGGGTGACCACTCAAACCCTTCCAATTACAGGCTTATAGCCCTCCTTGACAGTGAAGCAAAGATCTACGCCCGCTTACTATTAAGGGACCTAGAAGACTGGGTGGACAAGAACGGCATCCTCCCGCCCTATCAAACTGGCATCAGGGCAAATAGCTCCACTAAGGACAACATCTTAGCGCTATCCTACCTCTCGAAGCAAGCAGCAACAAGCCGTCCCTGTTTTGCTGCTTTATAGACTATTCCACGGCCTTCGACAGAGTTAATCGCGGTGGACTATGGGCAAAACTTGAAGCCTGGGGGATCCAGTCCCCCCTTTTAAAGGCCATAAAAGCCTTCTATGAGAGGACAAGGGTTCGGATCAAACTAACCCCAACATCGGTAACCTCAAGAATCTACACCAACACCGGGCTAAAGAAGGGATGTGTTCTGGCCCCTCTACTATTCAATCTGTACACGGCAGACCTGGGGCCTGCTCTGAAAGACGCTTGCTTAGTACCTCCAAGATTGGGCCAGACGACCCTGGGCACTGTCCAATACGCAGATGACAGTGATCATGGATCACACCAGGGTGGGGCTCCAAAGAGCATTTCAAACTGGCAGCCTACAACGAGGAAAATAGCCTGCAAATCAATATAAACAAAACAAAGATAATCATCCTTGGTAAATATCCCCATAAAAAGCAAGCAACATGGTCTCTTGGTGAGCATCGAATCAGAACAACTACTGCCTATAATTATTTGGGGGGTTTGGTTAACAGAGCAGGCCACAGCGTCCAAACCTATAAGGGAGCTAAGGCCACGAATCAACAAAATAATTCTGGCTCTTAGACGACTAAGCTATCGACTAGCTAGTCCATCGATAGAGCCCATGTTGACTGTACTCAGGGCCAAACTAATGCCCGCTATTACTTACGGCCACTTAGCCTTTCCAGGCGCCTTAACGAATGTTATCACGCAGCTCAGGTAAAAGCATACAAAACAGTGCTACAGGCGCCTAGACATGCTCGAAACACCAGGCTAAGGCTGGAGATAGGCCTAAACAGACCGGACTTGGTTCTTCAGGATGACCAAATAAAATATTACATCGGAGCATTGAAAGCACCAGAAAAGAATCTTAAACACTCTTTAAAGCTGATCTTTAGGACAGAGGGATCCCCATGGCACGTGAAGCTGGACCAAGCCATACATCGCTTGAAAATAGAGGCAGGGAGCATGCCCCTCCATGAAATCCCCTATTCTGCTTGGGCTAAAGCCATGAAGCGCCAAGTTCAGACTCTCTCCTTCGAACTGGATCAATCCTCACTCCGTTACAATTCTCTCACTTTGCCGCTAAACAACTCATACACCCCTGGGAAAGCTCAACCTTACATGCGTGATCCTCTCTCAGCCCAAGCTAGAAGGAAAATCCTGTTTTTCCGTCTCACCGCCCTTAGGATTCTGGACTTCAACCCAAAATGGGCGCGAAAAGACAATGACGTCTCTTGTCAGTTATGCAATTACCACAGGGAATCCTGGCTACACATTCTATGCTGTTGCCCAAAACTAGCCGCGGACAGTCGTCTGTTGCACCCAGCACTAAAGGACAAAAGCCTAAAAACGTGCAGGGACGCCTGGGACTGGTGCTTTTTGGAAACAACTACTTGCCTTCTTGCTAGAGTCGGCAAGTTCACTCACCAAATAAGAATAGCACTTGACCCCCAGCAACCGGTTGCAGACCCTGGGGCTTCCATTTCCCAGTAATTAAATCAGCTGGCGCTCCAGCCCTGGTGGAAGTTATCTAACCTAGGGGACCACAGTGTGGTCAAACAGACTATAAGAGAGAGCGGGTCCTCGTAGGGGGCTCAATTAGAACTGGCAACAAAGACTGATGAATTCCATGTAAATAGGGATTTTTACAGGACAAAGAAATCATTGGTGTGTTCACGAGTGTCTTCATAATTTTAACTTATTGTAACGTAGTCTCTTTCAGGAGCATACTGTAAAAACTGTGCCCATGCAGGCATGGTGCACTTTATTTTATTTATTTAATGTTTTTTACTGTAAAGATTTGAAGTAATCGTACGGTTAATAAAGAATTCATTCATGCATGGGAGAACAGAACTGTCTGACAATTACAGAGGACGTTGATCAGGGGGATCAGAAAACATTTCCACAGAAGGAAGAGTTAGCTCCAAAACCATAGCCACTCTCCTTAACATGTCCGCAAAAGAGGAGATCACCTCGGTAGCAAGGCTAGGAGGGGAGAGAAGTCCCGATGCTGGGGAAGACTAACCCACTAGCTTACCCTAGTGCAAACAGCCAATTCTCCTCCACAAAAGGCGGAACAGGTTGAGATAAAGGCTGCAAACGTCCAGACTCCTCCATATCATCTCCTAAAAGATGACCCTCAGAAGTACCAATATACGAGGGAAGCGGAAGCATAAAGTTCACCATAGATGGCTCCATCAACGTCGAGAGGAGGAGGAATGACTTCGATCAGCACCTGCAACGCCGTAGTCGGCTGATTGAGGATAGATGCTGAAGGTGGAAACCCAGAAGGGCTGTGCACAGGCGCCTGAGCGGAGTCAGCCGGCGCTGACCCAATGACTCAGAGGGCCCAACAGAAACAGAGGGCAAACCCGCCGGCATGGCTCCTCTCACCGCCATGGGGCCCGACGGCACTCCAGGAAAAGGTGAAGACCCAAAGATATGATCTAGAGAGTTATAATAATCTTTCATCTGGGTCATCGACACCCCAGCTCACAGAAAGATGGGGAGGCGCAGGCCAGAGTTGTGTATGGCCTCCTCAATCAGCGAACGGGAGGAGCCGTGAGAGACGAGTCTCTACACAGCAAAGACAGGAGATACTGTTACTTCAACCACCTGCTCTTGCCATGGGACGTCGATGGGGAGTGACGCCCCAGGAACAGCTCCTGGAAAGGTCCAGCTTAGGACCTTCGAACAGGAAGGAGATAGTCAATGAGACGTCTCAGAGGACCTAGTCAGCCACACCACCATGATGTTTCATTCAGCGTTCCTGGAGCGCGCATTCGGCTTAAACTTCCGTCAGGAGCCGCAATCTTCAGAGTTGTGGTGTTCTCCCAAACACCACACACAAACGGAATGAGGTTCTGTAGTCGACATCCATAGTGCACAAGACCTACAAAGCTTAAAGCCTGAAGACAGGAGGAAAAAAGGAACACTGTTCCAACTGACAAAAACTGTCTAAGCAGGACAGAAACCAGCTTGAGGAACCACTTCTCTGGATCCACGTTACAGAGCGGAAAAGAAGAAACTAACGTCCGCCACGCCGGAGGGGACTTATACGACTCCGCCGACATCACAACCGGAGTTGACGTAATTACGGAGTCGTACAACGCCATTCTCCAGCAAGCACAGGGACTGCTGGTAAAGTCTCCAGATCCAGACTGGCACCTGGTGAGAATTCAAAAGTTAAGGAATCTGCAGCTAGATGTCTCCATCAGATTTATCCATTTTGATAAGAAGGTAAGGTTCTGTGATTGGGCCCTATCTTGTGAAGACTGAGGTCTCCCACTTGCCTTGCTGAGGTGAGAGTCCAGGACAGTGCCATTGTCCGTGAGAAGTAGTTGAGGTGCATTCTATGGATCAGCTGGAAGAGATTCAGCAGCACCTAAATGAGCTCTGTGTTTAACTCTCACAGCCCCGGAGGGCCTCAAACAGGCGGGAAAGCCCTACAGAGGCCTTTCATAAACTGTTTGACGCTTTTTGTTCTGCTACTCTTAATTATGCATCCAGATGCACTCTGAGGAATATTTGAGACCTCCTTTGGTTAGGTGTAACAGGTACAGCAGAATTAGATGGGTTTACATCAAAATGGGATTCACCACACAAACGGAATGTTTCCATTTCACGTTAAGTTTTTGTTGTAGTTGGAGCACATGCCTGTGCCAACAATCCTCTGCAACCTGCAGAAATATTGAGATGGCCAATATTTAAATGGTCACAAAAGAAGTGGTTAAGTTGAGCAACTTCAAGCCGTCATGTGGGTCCTGATCATTCTGGCTGGGGTGGCTCTTCAAACGTATTGTTGGTTTTCGAGACAGTTGCACTAGGTCCGTGTGCCAGAATTGGAGGAGCTAAGTTAGGGCAATCCGTATCAATGAACAGTGCTCCGGACTAAGCATTTCTCTGCACTAAAGGGAATACCAGAAAAAGCAGAAATACATAGGCAAAAACATTTGCTCACATAATTGAAAAAGCATTGGTCCTGGACTCCAGTTGTCAAGACCTGGTTGCCCAGTATAGCCACTTCTAGTTCTGCAAGGTAGCAAACAGGTCCTGTGCCACATTTTTTCTGAGAACATGCTACGACTGATCCTAATGGAGTCACCACTCGTAGCAAACCAACAGAGCTTGGTTGAGACTGTCCATCTGGATGTTTGGACCTCTTGTAGGAGTTCTAATCTTCATGGGGGGTTCAAGAGTCAGTATGGAGAAGTCAGGGACACGTGGTGGTTTCTTGGGAGTGCGATGGGGAGGTACTTCTCTTCTTTCCTGCTGACGTCTTGTAACTGTGACATTCTTTGCTTCAGTCTACAGCATAGTCATGGCCATAACTGGACTTGTCTAAAGAAGGATAGTTGGCAACTTTGTCCACCGTAATAGTTGTAGGCCCCCCTGGAAGCCAGTGAACATCTGGAGCTATGAAAGGATGTTGAAAGAGCATGTTTGTATTATAGGACTCCCAATGAGTGAGCTGCATTTTTGTCTTTCTTTATAATTGGCAGCTCATCATCCACATGTTTGCCAAACAGCGTGTGTCAAAGGGCATGTCTAGTTTCTTCACTTGCACTTGCGGGGAGGCAAAAGTGGACCTAAGCCAGCCTTACCTCCTGAGGACTACAGCATCTGCCCGCTGCCGAAATCCCGCTTTGGAGGCATCTATTGCTGTACTGATAATGGCAGTCCAATACGTTAGCCCCTTTTATGTTTATACTTTAATGTCCTCTTTGCTATCTTCAGGGATCAAGTCTGTAAAAAGTGAGATGTTATGCTACATATGGCAGTCAAAACTGGCAGGACAACCAATGCCTTTGCTGCTTTTATGGATGTTGAAGCCATTGAGCTGAGTCACATGTGGCATGAGCCACTGTTCTGCCAATAAACCTGGGGGAGGGGAGCCAGGACTTTTAAGTTTATTTGGAGGCTGCTGAACGGCTAATATGACCGGTTTAGGGTGGCTAGTTCAACAGGCTGGTGCAGTCAGGTGCTCTGTAGTTCTTTTCAAGGAGCAGCATCACCACCTGTTCTGCAACAAGTGCAGTTATGGGTTTTAACCCCTCTTTTCAGATATGATCCAGGAGATGAATGGACCTCATTGACTTCTTAGGCTGCTTTCTGAAGTTGTACAAAAAGCACTGCTGTTCCACCAACTAAATTGGGGGGTTCGAACTTGACCCCTGCTTTCTCACAATGCATGAAACCAGGTGTTGAGGTGTCGTCTTGTCTGCCTCTTATGATGAAATGCCTTCATTCTTGCTCATTCCTATGATCACCATCATCCGCCTGTGTGTCATCTACAAAATCACCTTCATCCTTGTTTGGTTATGTCTCTTGATCACTGTCGGAGGAGTTTTTGTCACCCATATCACTCAGTGTAGAAGAGACTGGTCAAAGTGCTGGAGGTGGCACTGCCGGGTCTTGTGACTATGGCATTTGGGGGTACGGGTAGCTGTTGCTAAGTTGGGGCTGGAATGTTATTGAGGTGGGCCTGGTGACCGACCCTTCCAGAGGATGATTATGTTGCAGCTGAGGAATCAGACTTTGAAAAGCTTCCATGATGTGCTGTATGGGGGTCAGGAATATGAATGGAACCTGCATCACCACAAGGATGTACATAATCCCTTCTGTGACTTCACACACTGTCAACTCTGAAGAGCATACTTGTACGCTTGCAGTTGAAAGTCTGCACCCCTATTCTGTGGGCAATCCATAGGTACCTTCCTCAAACTCTCGTATGAACTGCATATCTAGCTGTGATTGGCTGTACGCATGGTTTGAGGCCTGCTGCAGGTTGACATCCAACCCCAATTATGAATTCAGAAAAGCCAGATCTGCTGTCATCAATGGGATCTTTGCTGAGACCCTGTACACCGAGGATGTAGGTTAACTGCTAGAATGGTCAACCTTGAAGCTAGGGAACCGGGTTCGAATCTCAGCAGGGACGCTCAACATACTGTCATTCTGGGCAAATCACTTAATCTCCTGGTGTCTAACAAAAGGAATGTGTCCATCTGTAACGCAACTGGTGCTCATGCAAAGTGTTCTGATACCTTCGGGTCGAACTCGCCCTATATAAAACTCCCCCCCCCCGCCACACAAAAAAAGTGTGGAGAGGATGGTGTGGCCAGCGTCGATGTGGTCAACATGATCCTCAATGGGGGCAATACTGGTGGACTTGCCATCGACTCGTCACTGTCGACAAGGTGTGCGGTACAGGTGGAGTTGAAATAGTGAAGATCGTTGATGGCAGGTTCTTCTAAGTTTTCAAGTGGATGGTCTTTGGCAGGATGCTTAATGTCGTCATTGACTATTATGTCTTTGTCGATGATGACGTTTTAACCAGAAATACTGACAGGCTGTGGTTCTTCATGCAATTTTTTGCCCACGCTAGTCATCTGCCTTTTCTGACACCTTATCTGGTGAAGGCATGATTTGGCCACAATAAAAATTCATGGATGACCATTAAGGAAATATCTTGCATACGTCACAGTAATAAGTTCTGTGCGAAGAATAAAGACAACAAATGCACAGAATAAAACTCCTTTTGTAATGTCTGAGCAGGATTTAAATAAAGTCCCTTCTCTTTCTCTGCCATGAGGACAGATGTTCCCCAGGGCTAGCGGAAGTATAAAAGCCCTAGACAAGTCACGGTAGACCGGAGGTGAAACTAGGGCTGGTCCTTTAAGTAGCAGTTAAAAGCCAGTAAAAAGTTCTGAGATAGTAAAAAAGAGTTCTTCCCAGGGATTCTGTTAGACATGTTGTGCAATAGATCGCTCCGCTATCGTGCCCTCTCGGGAGAGTATAGAGATCAATGCTTCTTCCTTACTGGCTAAAGTTTGAGTTGTTTCAATTATGCTACTAAACTATCACTGTAGTCCGGCCAATAGCCATTTAACATAGTTCACTGCTATTTTAAAAGTACCCGGGTTTCTGAGCCTGATGACAGGAAATTGTTCAAGAATCCTGGAAACTGTGAGAAACTCCAAAGTCTTCCATGTAACAATATATAAAAAAGATAGACCTCATTATTACAGACACAAAGGCAAAGTGCCAGTTTTTCTATGTCAATTTGCTAATATTGCTCTTCATTACCTTTCCAAAAAAAGGTTTGCGAAAGATTTTCTAAGGTCACTCTTTCTATTTCGTGACAAATTTTGTTGAATTGCCTTTTAGCTTAGTGATAGGCTGTACATGTGTACCTTTGAATAAAGTTTATAGGTATGTATGTTTTTAAAGTGCTTTCAGATCATGTAGTGCTTTGACTATTGATTAAGATCCCATGAAAGAACAGTGAAAAATTCTTAAAATTCATCCATGTTAAAATGAATGAAAAAAGATATCTACCACCACAGAAAAGCAGGAAATCATAAGTCCCTGGGTAACATACAGAAATGTGTTATTTTTTCCATGAGCTATCACAATTACATCTGTCCACCATCATCACAGTTGTAAGACCATCATCATAGACCCACATCACATCTAAGCTGGTGAAAAAAATATCAGTGATTCTTTCATCTAGTACACCACAAAAGTGGTCAGTTCATCAAAGTTTCAGGAGAGAATTCTCAACACTTGAGTTAGCTAAATGAGGTAAATAAGGCAGGATCTGTTCCGGAGTTGAAAGGAAAGGATGTAATTCCTTACTCTCGCACCAATGACAAAATCTCTTCCATTTTGCAACATACGACTTATTAGTGGAAGGAGCTCTGGCCCGCTGGAGAATGGACCTGCAATCCGGAGAGAGATGTTTAAATTTGCGAATTCATAGTCGTGAGGTTCCAAGCTGACAAACTGAGAGACCTTATCTGCGGATGAACAATTTGACCGTTGTCCATCGAGAGTAGGTTCGGCAACCGAGGAAAGAGAATGTGAGGAGATATCTAACACAGGAGAAGCTCCGTATACCAAAACTGCCTCGGCCATGCCGGAGCCACGAGAATGATATGGCATGGCGCTCTCCTCATCTTGTTCAACACTCTTGGGATGAGGGGAAACGGCGGGAACGCATAGGCGAATGTTCCCGTCCATTGCATCTGTAGAGCAATCCCCCAAGAATTCCTTTGAGGAAACCTGCTGGCGAACTTTTCGCACTTCCTGTTGTCTTCTGTCGCAAACAGATCCAGCTTTGGAGTGCCCCACAATTCGAAGACCCGCTTCAGCTGGACCTCGTTCAATTCCCATTCGTGACATTGTGAATTGGTTCTGCTTAGAGAATCTGCCCAATCGTTGTCCACGCCCAGAACATGCTCTATCTGCAATGTTATGTGGTGATGAATGAGCCACTTCCAAATGTCCTGGGCCTGTTCTGACAGTGTGAGAGACCTGGTGCCCCCTTGTTTGGCAAGGTAAAACATTGTTGTGGTATTGTCTGTTCTTACTAGAACGGAGGATCCCTGGATCCTGGGAAGAAAGGCCTGCAGCCCCAGAAACACTGCCTTTAGTTCTAAAAGGTTGATGTGTGAAAGCGTTTCTTGATGGGACCATTTCCCGTGTATTTGCAGTTCTTGAAGATGCGCCCCAACCGTCCATTGAGGCGTCCGTCGTCCTAATGTAATGAGGTTGAGCTGGTTGGAAAGAGAGGCCTGGAGAGATATTGATTTCCTTTTCCCACCATGACAGAGACTGTTTCATAGCCTGGGAGAGAGAGATGATGTCCTCGAATGAGCCGTGCATCTGCACCCACTGCATGTCCAACTGCTCCTGAAGAGGCCTCATGTGCAGTCGACAATTTGGAATCAACGGGATGCATGATGACAGCATCCCCAGTAAGGACTTGTATACTCTCACAGAAGTGTACTCTTTTGCGCGTAGAAGGGATGCTAAGCGCATTATCTTGAGCTTCCATTCTGAAGTGGGATACGCCTTCATTGATCTTGTGTTTAGAAGCGCTCCTAGAAAAACACGCTTCTGGTTTGGAACCAAATGTGACTTCTCCACGTTGACTTGCAACCCCAGAGACCTGAAGAGCTGCCGACAGGCCTGCGTAGATTTTCTGGCAGAGTGAAATGTAGCCCCCTTCACCAGCCAATCGTCCAGGTAGGGGTAAACCTGGTGTCCCGGCCTTCTCAAAAAGGCCGCTACCGGAGCCATACATTTCATGAAGACTCTGGGAGCTGAGCGAAGGCTGAATGGCAAAACTTTGAACTGGTAGTGAACTCCAGCCACCTGGAACCTCAGGAATTGGCGATGTCTTGCATGAATGGGGATATGAAAGTAAGCGTCTAGGAGATCGAGGGACGCTAGATAATCTCCCTCGTTTAAAAATAAAAGAATCTCTTGAAGGGACAGCATTCTGAACGTCTGCTTTTTGATATATTTGTTCAACTGCCTTAGGTCCAGTACTTGCCTCCATTTCCCGCATTTTTTCTTTATTAAAAAGAACTTGGAATAAAAGCCTTTCCCTCGCTGTTCGAAAGGCACTTTTTCTATCGCCCCTTTCCTTAGTAGAGTTGAAATCTCTTACCTTAACAAGGACAAGTGATGATGATGTGTTTTCCTTGGGGGCGGAGTTCGAGGGGGTTTGTGGACAAACTCTAAGGTGTGGCCGTGTTGGATGATGTCCAGCACCCATTTGTCCCTTGTGATGGATTCCCATTGGTTCAGAAATGGAGAGAGGTGATGAGACCGAAGATGCTGAGAGCGAAATGAGGTGACCGGAGTAGGAGAAACGTCACTGACGTCTTGAGGAATCTTGTAGTTTTCCTCGTCCTGCAGGCTTACGTCTAGCTGATTGCTGATTGGATGAAATGTTAGAGGCATGAAACTGCTGCTGTTGTTGACCTCCATATTGTGATCTGTATCCTTGCTGACCATATGGCTGATATCTGTAAGACTGGAAAGATGGTCTTTGTTGGAATTGGCCTCTACCGCTTCGAAAGGACTGGAATCGTCTTTGTTGCAGCGTGCCCAATGAACGTGCAGTCTCAGTATCTTTTTTAATGCCTTGTAGTTCTTCGTCTACATGCTTTCCGAAAAGATTTTCCCCATCGAAGGGCATGTCCAGCACCTTAGATCACATCTCGGGGCGGAAAGACGTCGCCCTCAACCAGCCCTGCCTGCGAAGGACTGCGTCACCTGCCATTTGCCTGAAGGCAATGGATGACAAATCTATTGCGGAGTCAATCTCCTCCGAAGACGCTCTAGCACCCTCCTGCAGGAGGTCCTTTGCTTCTTTCTTTTTATCCTCAGGGAGGAATTCGAGAAGAGGAGCCAGATCTGACCATAACTGGCGGTCATACCTTCCTAAAATTGCTAAGGCATTAGAGGCCTTGAAAGCAGTAGCCGCCATAGTCGCAAAACGTTTGCCTATACTGTCCAGGCGTTTGACTTCCCTGTCCGGAGGCACTGCACAAGGAGACTGGGGATTCCTAGAACGTCTCTGGGCAGCCTGCATAATAACGGAATCCGGACGAGGATGTCCAATTAAACATGCTGGTGCCGAGTCAGGTGCCTTGTATTTCTTCTCCATCCTTGGTAACACAGCCGGGACAGAGGCTGGATTCTTCATTATCTTTAAACCCTCACTCCAAATAAAATCAACAATCTGGATGGATCGAACCGATCTCTTTGATGCATCCTTAAAATCGTAAAGGAAACATTCGGTTTGCACCACAGGTATTGGTAAGTCCAATCTCTTGGCGGCTCTCTCAAGCACTTCATGGAAGCCCCCGATGTCTCCTGGGGGAGAAGTCGCCGGAGAAGGAGAAGGCGACGGAGAAGATGGAACCACATAATCATCCCATTCTTGGCCAATAGGATCCGTATCCTGCGTGAGCTCGCCTTCCTCAGGTTGATTGTCTGCTTCACTTTCAATGTAATCATCTTGGATCGTAATACATCGAGGAGCCTGTTTCTCGACCTGCGCAACAGGAGGTGGAGTAACCGCAGGAGTAGGCGGAGCCACCTGGATACTCGGACCGCCAGGCGTCAAAGGGACTGGAGCATGAGAGTCCGGAAATCTTATATAATAATCATATACCATATGTCTCAGATCCGTGACTAGAGAGACTGGGACTAGCATGGAATCCATCCGAACCTCCTGACGCTCTTCATAAGCTTCATAAGGGTAATGCTCTTGAAAAGTCTCGTAACGTTGAGCCTGAGAGCGCCCTGAAAATGAATAGTCCCCTTCAATATATTCAGATTGTGCTTGCGCTTCCTCTTCCTCATCAGTGTCCTGGCATTTGACTCTGAGCTGTGAGGGACTATAGGCCGGACCAAAAAGACTGTCATCACCTGACTCCTCCGTATCCAGAAGGTGAGAAGGAAGTAATGGTGAAACCTTAGGTAAAGGCGAAAATCCTGGTGACTTTGGCACCAAATGCAAACTTTTAGTGTCTTTTTTACGATTCGTCGCCGTCGACGACGGAAGACTCCGTATAGTGATCGTAGTCGATACTGGTCGAGGGGGTGATTTGAAGACTACCGTCGACGGAGCACCCGTCGACAGGGCCGTCGACGGCGACAATGTTCCCGTCGACGAAGTCGTAGACGCGATCGTCGACGTAGAGACAGTCGTCGACGTCGCCGCCGCAGTCGTCATAGACTAAGAAATCGTCGTCACGGTTCTTGTCGACGATGCCGTCGCCACGGTTCTCGTCGACGATGCAGTCGCCACGGTTCTCGTCGACGATGCAGTCGCCACGGTTCTCGTCGACGATGCAGTCGCCACGGTTCTCGTCGACGATGCAGTCGCCACGGTTCTCGTCGACGATGCAGTCGCCACGGTTCTCGTCGACGATGCAGTCGCCACGGTTCTCGTCGACGATGCAGTCGCCACGGTTCTCGTCGACGAAGTCGTCGTCACCACAGAAGTCAGGGATTTAGATGAAGATCTCGATGACGGGTCCGTCAACGGTGCCTTCTTCGTTGACGAAGCCTGTTTGAGAGGAGTGACAGGCAGAGAGGCAGCAGATGACTTCTTCAGGCCTGTTTCTTTAATCTTAACGGCTGTTTTTTCGGCAGTGGTGGATTTCTCTGCCTTTAACTTCTTCACATCAGCCTTTAATGAGGTAGGACCCTCATTTTTATGTTTCCTCTCAGCCGAGGATGGCCCAGGGCCATCTTCAATATCAGATCCAGATTTCTTTTTCTGGAGCCATAACAACAACCTGGCGCCTCTATCTTTTAAAGTCTTTGCAGAAAAAGTTCTACAGTACTTACAGTCTTTGGCCTTATGCTTAGGATAAAGGCAATAAAGGCAATGTTTATGTGGATCTTCTGAAAAAAGTCTTGCCTTTCCACAGGATCTACAGGGCCTGAACAGCCTCTTAGAACCTTCAGACATCTTGAGGAAAAGGAAGGTTGAAAAAACAGTACCTTGAGGTGAATTCAAACCAGGTCAAAAGTTCACCACTGGAAAACTGAGCAGAGCTCAGGGAGACTCCCTTACACACGACGTGCGGTTAGAGATCTGAGGTATGGTGGCTCTGACTGGGGAGCTGAGGTCTAGGGCTGGTCTGTGATTGGTCGAAGTTTGGACCTACATAAGGAGGCTGACGACTGACAAAGTTTGTCTCTCCTTCTGGATGGTTTCTATGTACTTCTATGGTACTTCTTTTCTAACTACCGCGAGACTCCCTCCATGACGGGGAAGATACAAGCATGTGAATCTATGAAAGATTCAATACTGGAGAAACAAAATTTTCATTTAAAACCGTAAGCTTGGTTTGTGCTATCTGCTCACGCTAAAATGTCCTTACATTCTTTTGAAATTTTAAAATGTGCAAATTCATTGCGTTCAGGAGCCAAGCTGACAAGTGTAAGGATTTCGGATCTGGATTAAGTTTTTGGCCTGGATTCATTGTTAATAGATGAGGAACCAATCATAGTTGGATGAGACGTTTCTCTGATAGGAGAAGTAGTTCTGTGAACGAATGTTGTCTCTGCCACTTTGGAGCTACAAGAATAATCTTGCATGGTTCCCACTTCATCATGCTGATATATCTTGGTAGCAGAGGTATTGGAGGAAAAGCATAAGCAGAGATTCCAGATCATGCAATCGAAAATGCATTCCCCACGACTTCTGTTGTAGATGCCAGGTTGCGTAGAACCGACATTCTCAATTTTAGAGAGCTGCAAAGAGGTCTAGGTTTGGTGTGCCCCAGCAACCAAAAATGCGGTTCAGGATCTCTTGGTCGATTGCCCATTTGTGGCAGACACTCCTCATTCTGCTTAATGTGTCGGCCAAAACGTTGTGTCCTGCGGGTACATGTTCTGCTTTTAGAGTTATTTGAAGCTGTACTGACCATTCCCATATTCTTTGAGCTTCTTGATATAATGCTGGAGGTTTGGTACCTCCTTGTTTGAGGTGATGCATAATTGTAGTACTGTCTGTACATTTAAGTACTGTTCACCCTCTTATCCTTGGGAAGAACGCATGTAAACTCAATGCTTCTGCTTGAGCTCTAGGAGGCTGATACGTAGGCTTAGTTGATCTGATTCCCATTTGCCATTGACCTCCAGATCTTGAAGATGAGCTCCCCAACCTTCTATGGATGCATCTGTCATAATTACAAAAAGCAGGACCTGAAGTTTGAACGCCAGCCCGATGAAATATTTGTCTCCTTCATCCACCATGGAAGAGCCGCTCTCATCTTTGCAGTGATCTGAATTCTATTGTTGAAAGATCCTAGAATCTGGATCAATTATTTGTCTTGCTCCTCCTGAAAATGTTGCATTAGAAGGCAGCAAAAGGGCACCAGAGGTACGCACAAAGACATCATTCCTAATAGGGATTCGAACAGACTAACTGAAGAACAAGTTACTTACCTTCGGTAACGATACATCTGTAAGAGGCGTATATTAGTTATAGATTCCTTACCTTAGAATTAACCCCCAGGCATCAGACTGGATCCAGAGAATTTTTCTTCAGCAGTACCCCTGCGAGTCGGTAGGTAGCGTCGGTCGACTCCGCGTTTGTCGTTGGCGTCGTGATCGCCGGAATGACGTCGCGGTATCTACCTGTCCCAGCACGCTGACGTCAGTTCTTTACAAGACATTCCACGCCAGAAGCGCAGATCCATGCAAGACACCGACCACTGGTGCACAAAACTAGGGCCCTGAAAGGGAGTCCTAACCCCTAGAAATCAGTTCGCAGAACGGGGAGGATGCGTGGGGAGGTAAGGAATCTATAACTAATATATGTCTCTTACAGATATATCGTTACCAAAGGTAAGTAACTTGTTCATCTGAAAGACTATTAGTTGTAGATTCCTTACCTTAGAATAGATACCCCAGCAATACCAACCTCGGAGGTGGGTCTGCGAACTAAGTTCACACCAGAAAGTCCTGGAGAACTGAACGGCCAAAGAAGCCATCTCTCCGGACCGGACTATCCAGGCAATAATGCTTAGTGAACGTGTGCACAGATGCCCACATGGCTGCCTGGCAGATGTCACTGAGGGGGATTACACGTCCCAAAGCAGTGGTGGCTGCCGTTGCCCTGGTGGAATGGGCGCGCAACCCTACTGGAGGCTCCTTTTTCGCCAAGGAATAACAAATTTTAATGCAAAGAACGACCCATTGAGAGATGGTTCGCTTTTTCACGGCCCAACCTTTTTTGGCGCCCTCACAGCCAACAAAGAGTTGATCATCCACCCGGAATTGTTTTGTGCGATCTAGATAAAATGATAGCGCATGTTTTGGATCCAGACGGTGGAGCCTCTCCTCCTCTTTAGAAGGATGCGGGGGCAGGAAGAAGGTGGGCAAAGTGATGGTCTGTCCTATGTGGAAAGAGGTAACCACTTTGGGAAGAAAAGAAGGTCTAGTTCGAAGGACAACCTTGTCCGGATGAACACCAAGGAAAGGAGGTTTAGAAGAAAGCCTGAAGCTCATTCACCCTGCGAGCAGAGGTGATGGCAACCAGAAAAGCAGTCTTTAAGGTCAAGAGTCTGAGAGGACAATTATGCAGTGAGTTGAAAGGAGCACAAATGAGGTAAGTTAAGACCAGATTCAAGTACCACTGGGGCATTATGAAAGGAATAGGAGAAATCTATTTTCAATAGGGGACTTGAAAAGAGAAGGCTGATCAGGAAGGCGAAAAAAGGCCAAAACGGCCGAAAGATAGCCTTTAAGGGTGCCCAGAGCAGAGCCCTGCTGGGCCAAATAAAGAATGAAGAGGAGAACCTCTGAAAGAGGGGCAGAAAGGGGATCCACAGCCTTTGCTGTGCACCATGCCACAAATGTGTTCCATCTACAGGCGTATACAGTTTTAGTAGAGGGACGCCTGGCTGCCAAGATGACATTACAGACTTCGGGAGGAAAGTCAAAAGCTGTTAACTGTCGCCGCTCAATCTCCACGCAAGGAGGTGGAGGCTGGACAGGTTCGGGTGGAGGACCGTCCCCTGTTGCTGCAACAGAAGATCCTCCCGAATAGGCAGTCGGATCGGAGGATCGATGGCCATGTTCAAGAGATCGGGATACCAGACTCTTCATGTCCAATCCGGAGCCACAAGAATGACTTGGGCCCGGTCGCGCTTGATCTTCAGCACTCTGGGCAGAAGTGGTATAGGCAGAAAGGCGTATAGAAGACCCCAATTCCACTCGCGCCGAAAAGTGTAGCCGAGCAAGTGCCGCCTTGGAAATTCCAACGAGCAGAACTGCTGACATTGCGCGTTCTCTTCAGTGGCGAACAGATCTAACCAAGGCTCTCCCCACTGTTGAAAGAGACCTTGCACCACCTCCGAGTGAAGACGCCATTCGTGATCCATCATGCACCGGCGGCTGAGTTCGTCCGCCCTGGCGTTCAGGCAACCTGCCAGGTGTTGAACCACCAGGGACATGCCCTGATGTTCCAGCCACGTCCAGAGGCGGAGAGCCTCTTGACATAGGATCCACGACCCCACCCGCCCTGTTTGTTGCAGTACCACATGGCGGTGGTGTTGTCCGTGAACCCCTGCACTACTCTCCCTTTGACAGAAGGAAGGAATGCTTTCCATGCAAGACAGATCACCCGGAGCTCCAGGAGGTTGATGTGGACCCGGACTCTGCCGGAGACCAGAGGCCTCTGATCTCCGCCTCTCCCATGTGGCCGCCCCATCCCAGAAGTGACATCTGTCACCACTGTGAAGTCTGGTTGGGAAAGGGAGAGGGATCTGCCTTTGACCCAATCCTGGTTCATTAACCTCCACTGCAATTGGTGTGCAGTGCCCTCCGAGATCTGGACGACTTCGGAAAGATTCCCCTGATGCTGCGCCCACTGGAACTTCAGGTCCCACTGCAGAGCCCGCATATGCCACCTGGCATGGTCCACCAGCAGAATGCAGGAGGCCCAGCAGCCTCAGGGTCATTCTCACCAAAATCCAGGATAGAGGCCTAAACATCGATATCATAGAACGAATATTCCGGACTCGCTGCTTGGGAGGATAGGCCCGAAACTGCGCTGTATCCAGAACTGCTCCGATGAAAAAGAGCTTCTGAGAGGGAATCAGGTGTGACTTCGACACGTTGATAGTGAACCCCAGCGAGTGCAGGAGGTCTGCCGTAGTCTGGAGGTGGGAAACGACAGCCCTCGTCGAGATAGGGGGAGACTGGAACCCCTGATCTGCGCAGATGAGCTGCGACCACCGCCATCACTTTTGTGAACACCCGAGGGGCGCTGGCAAGGCCAAAGGGGAGCACGGTAAACAGAAAATGCTCGTGGCCTACTGTGAACCTTAGGTAACACCTGTGGGCCGGCAGGACAGGGATGTGAAAATAAGCGTCCTGCAAGTCCAACGCTACCATTCAGTCTCCAGGGTCGAGGGCCGACAAGACCTTAGCCAATGTCAACATTTTTAACTTCTTCCGGAGGAAGCAGTTGACGTCCCTGAGATCCAAGCTAAGATGCAGGCCTTTGTCTTTCTTGGGCACCAGGAAGTAGTGGGAATAACAACCACGACCTACTTCTGGCACAGGGACTCGCTCGATGGCTCCCTTGGCCAAGAGAGCCGTAACTTCCTGACGGAGAAGGGCCAAGTGATCCTCCAAAATGCGATGGAGTGTTGGTGGCATGGAGGGAGAGGTAGTCTTGAAGGGGAGGGAGTAGCCCCTTCAGCACTTGCGCAACCGTGTCCCACACAGAGTGGGTGTAGCGGCCCAAGAGACATGCAGTGTTTACCGACCGCAGTCCTAAGCTGGCGGAAGAAAACTTCTTCCCAAGATGGTCCAGCTTCTTGGATTCCCTATCTGGGGGGGCAGTAGGGAACGCACCTTTGGAGGTTGAGGCTTGGACAACCACGCTCTCAGGGGTAGGGTGTTGGGAGAGGACAATGGGGTTGACCGGGGCCGGGCGGTGGCGTCGGGCAATCATCCTATCCACAGGAGCCCCTGTGATGGGCTTGGACCAAGTGCCCAGAAGGATGTCGGTGAGGGCCTCATTGAACAGCAGCAGGGGCTCCGAAGAGGCTGCTGCCAGCTGAAGCACCTCAGTCAGGAGGTTAGTCCTGACTGCCACCGTAGAAACCTCAAGGCCTCAGACACCCTAGGCAACACCACAGCGTAGGAGGCTCCCTCCTCCGTGGCCACGGTAGGGGGAGAATGCATACCAAGGTCTGGGGAATTATTCAGACCACTGGCATCACCCAACTCCTCTCTCCAGTCCGGCTCTTCTAGCTAGTCTGCCAGAGGATCCACAGACCCCTCCCAGTCGTCCTCACCCTCCTCTGGCTGCCACTCAGGGCGAAAAGGAATGCCAGGATAGAACAGTGGTACAAAAGTACCGGCCGGTACCGGCGTCAGTCGACCTCCAGCGGCACGGAGCTGACTCAATGCGCCTCCAGACGTTTTCAGGACCGCTCCCGCAAAGACTTCAGGTTCATGGCCCGACAGTCAGAGCACGACTTCGGGTCGTGGTTGTGCTCCAGGCACCAGAGGCACACGAGGTGTGGGTCCGTGACAGACATCAATTTGTGACAGGAGTCACAAGGTTTGAAGCCGGTACGTCGATGGGACATCCCTACATGCACCAGGAGTCGAACGACCCAAAAAGACGTCGGCAAAAGTCGAAAAAACTTTAGTCAAAAAGTGACTAAGGGTACTGCTCTCTCTGGATCTGCGCTGGCTGGTGCAGAAAAAGAAAGAACTGACGTCAGTGTGCAGGAGCGGCGTCTAAGTCGAAACCGCAACGTCATTCCGGCGATCACGACGCCAACGACGAACGCGGAGTCGACCGATGCCACCTACCGATGCGCAGGGGTACTGCTGAAGAAAAATTCTCCGGATCCAGTCTGACGCCTGGGGGTTAATTCTAAGGTAAGGAATCTATAACTAATAGTCTCTTTCAGATACAGACTTTATTCTTTGTAGCGGGCTGGCCAACGATATTAGCTTGTCTTTTCTTTCTTTTGTAGGGTACACCTTGTCCTCTACAGTATCCAGGATAGCACCTACAAATGTTCTCTTTCTGGACAGTCGAAGATGATTTCTTTCTGTAGGTTTAGAGTAAGCCCTATTTTTATTTTTTTAAAGATTCAGGCATGCCTTGGTTGATATTTTTGCGGCCTGGTGAGACTGCCTTTACTAACAAATCGTCCATTTATGGGAATACTTGATGAACTTTGTCTTAAGAATGCAGCTGTTGCATGAGGAGCCGGGATGGGTGGAACAGGGAGCAGGGTGTGGGAATGTAATTTGGATCTTAAAGTGAATAATCTCCTCTTTTTACTATACGCTTTACGATGTGTGATCTTTTTGTAGATGGATCCTCTGATGCTGCCTACTATACTTCACCCTGTAACTGTGATATACTGAAAGGTGTAAGAAGCAATGGTTCAATAAAAAGGTTTAAAAAAAAAAAAAGAAGAATGCAGCTACTGGATTCTTGAGATCTAATGATGTTATATAATTTCCGTTATTTAGAAGTTGAAGAATGTCTTGAATCGTCACCACGCAAAAATTTAGAAAAGTCACCCTAAATCCTGTGAAGGAAAATCTACCAGTTCTGGTACCGGAGGTGAATAAACTGGAATTACGCAGCCATGACATTCAGCAGTGACATCCTGCCCTTCCGTGACTTATTCTTCCTCTCTTTCTTCATCCTTAGACATATCGTCCTCTACAGGACTCACTTTCGCTTGCATTGTGTGTGCTTGAGAAGGTAGATTATGAGGTACCTGTAGAGTTGATCGATGCCATTGAGGGGACTGAGCATGTACTGACGCTTGTTTAGGTGAACCTAATGTTAAAGGGTCCGGAAACCTCTTATAATTGTCTGTAAGGAATGTTTTCTTACCTGTAATCCTAGCTCTCTCTCAAGGGAATTTCCATTGAAGTTATAAGCACTGAATAGTCCCGCCCACGTGTGGGGATCCTGGAGTACTTCTCCATAGTGTATCTTCTTCAGTGTAGATGTTCGCCTTTCTTCAGGAAGGCCTGTAGAAACACTTAAGGGAAGAACACTATGCAGCCAATAAGGAAGGCTACAATGGCCAAATTCTTCAGATTGTACTTAAAGGGTTAAGGAACCCATATATATGTTTATTTTAAAGCCAATACTTTGCAAAAAATAGCTTAAATCTCTTTCACAAACTCTTTTTGTAAAGTAGAGGGATAGATAGAAGGATAGTGTAGCCCAATAGGCTGCCATTATGTGAGTGTAAAAACAGCATCTGTGCCTTTAAGGACCCCGAGACTACCAGTATCCAATCATGCTCAGCAGGCTTTTTCTCTTCAGGAACTTCAAGTTGTTTTTGGTGAAACCCTGCAGGAAGTTTTCAAGGCGTACCCTGAGGGAAAGGGAGAAGATACGCCCCCATGGCACAGAAGAGCGACGATGACAGCAGGTGCAGTCTGAAGGTGGGACATCAGAGCGAGGAGAGGGTTAGTCCTCTACCAGGGCTCTTCGATCTGTCTCTGGGGACCCCAGGTGTAGAAGGTCCAAAAAGAGGAGTTCAGTCCAAAAAAAAACGTCGAGAGGATAGACGTCGAGACAAGATACAGCACCAACTTGTTGCCCGTCGAGGACTGGGTCAATGTCGGAGAGGAGCCGAAGATAGACGTCAAGACAGGCTAGGTCGAATGCACCAAAGCACACCTAAACAATGTTACTTTTATCCTCAATCAATAATATTGTAGAGAAAAGCATCACATTTTGAAGTTTCGTTGGCAAATTTCCCACAGAGCGAATATAGACCTGTTTTTACAACCCTTGGTCGTAAACTTACCATCCTATATCAAGGACACATGTGACATTCTGAGCAAAATTGTGAATGTTGAGTGGGTGGAAGGACATCAGTTGGTGACTCTAGATGTTTGCTCATTATACACCAGTATACCAGGAGGTTTGGGTCTAAATGCAGTTCAACACTTCTTAGACACACGACCAGTAAATATGTTGGAACACACCAACATGCTATTAGATCTGATTGAGCTGGTATTGAATAACACATTCACGCACAACGGCGACTGGTTTCGCCAAATACAAGGGGTAGCAATGGGGGCAACATTTTCGCCATCATTTGCGAACCTCTACATGGGGATGTTCGAACACACACATCTATGGCTAAAAGGGCCGAATGACATACTGGAGAATATATTGTAATGGGGGCGTTTTATTGATGATATCATCATGTTTTGGGCACGGACTAGTGACGCCCTAGAACAATTTTTCATGAACCTCAATAATAACCCCTTCAATCTTCCTTTTACTAAAGAACAAAGCACCACTCAGATTAACTTCTTTGATATTACCATCAGAGTGGACAACAATAGACTAACAACAGTGCTGTTTAGAAAACCAACAGCATGTAATGCTACACTACATGCTAGCAGCTCCCACCCTCCCTCACAGATCAGGACTATCCCCTATGGGGAGATGTTACGAATAAAAAGAAACTGCAGCGATGAAACATATTTGGAACATGAACTGAATCTGGTGGAAAACAGATTCAGGGCCAGAGGATACACGAAAGAAATCATCAGAGAGGCTCGTCATAAAGCAAATAGGATAGAAAGAACAAGCCTCCTTGTTTCCAAAACCAGAAGGAAGGCACAGAATAGGAGAAAAACTGCTTTCATCACTCCATACACAATCTTGAGCACGGATGTCTACAAAATTCTTAATAAACACTGGCATCTGTTGACACATGATGCCACTTTAAAAGAGGTGGTTGGATCCAAACCAATAATCACCCATGAGAGAGGCAGAACACTTAGACAACACTTGTGTCCCAGCTTCATACCACCGACAGTCAGTACAACATGGTTACCGTCTCCGCCGAGCGGTTTCTTCAAATGTGGATCATGCAACGTCTGTGGTTTTGCAATGAACAAAACCATGACATTCAAGTACAACAGAGAGAAATTGTATACAGTGCACAGTTTTATAAACTGCAATATGAACTTTGTAATCTATTGTATCAAATGCATCTGTGGAAAGATCTACATAGGCAGTACAGTGAGACCATTAAAAGAAAGAATCCAAGAGCATATCAGGGCCATCCGTAACAATAACGAACAATATCCCTTGGCCACGCATTTTAATACAACACACAAATCAAATGAGATGTTGAAGTTAGGCTTCCATGGCATTGATGTGATACGCCCTGGAATGAGGAGTGGAAACAGATTAAATAAACTTAGGAAAACAGAAAGTGAATGGATTATTAAACTTAGGGCTGAAGAGCATGGGATTAATATTGACAAAGGGATGTTTGAGTTTCTTTGAAACATAACATTGCTTGTACTAAATGTCCATAACAGTCTTGGAAAACTTTGCAATGTAATGCCAAGTATTTCTTATACTTTCTGAACACGCTAATTCCGTAACTAACGATCACCCCACTTCTAAACTCTGTATAATTTAACTCATGCACTACTAATGTTCGTGGCATAATTAACAAAATCATCTTTAACATCACATTCACTATACAGACAAAGCATGGCAATCATAAAATCTTTCGTATTTGTCTGTCCCCTTTTCTGAATCAACAGTGAGATGGCATCAGTGTCACTGTTGTTCTGTTACTATAGATCTCATATGAGGGGCAAGAGGAGATGCGAGTATGGCAATATGGCCACCAGGATAATGATGGCTATGCTATATTTTCATTATCTTGGGTTCCATCGTCTGCAAATATTTTCAGCCTCATCGGGTTGGTGACCTCTTACAAATAGCTTAGCAGGAGCAATAATTCGTAGTGGTGTATCACTACACATTCAATGTGAATAACAATAAAATGCTTGGTCGCCATGTATATCTACGTGGCTATGCGCTTTATTTCTTCAGGTGTTCTAAATTATCAATTACCTTTAATATAATATGTATGAAAACTCAATTAAGCAACTGCGATGGCATTAGGAATTAGGGAGAGTTGCAGTAACTCATATCATAATGCATTAAGTGGATACTTTCAAACTAGAATAATATGGCCGCCGCATTAGGCTACACGCAGCGGTGTGCTTCTGTTGGTCCGTTTTCAACATCGTTGAAGCTGCCAATCATGCTCAAATTGGAACGGCTATAACCGCAATACACAAGTGGAATTTCGAAGGTCCGGGTGTTAATCTGGATGCGGTTACAATTGCGGTAAGAACTACTCTGATTTTGCAGCCCGTCTAAACTTGCCTTCTGCTCCGCTATGCATCAATCAATCAATCAATCACAGAATTTGTAAAGCGCACTCCTTACCCGCGTGGGTCTCAAGGCGCTGGGGAAAAAAAGGGGGGGGGGGGAGCTGCTACTGGTCGAACAACCAGGTCTTGAGTAGCCTCCTGAAGGTCAGCAGGTCTTGGGTCTGTCATAGGCTTAGTGGAAGGGTGTTCCAGGTCTTGGCGGCGAGGTGGGAGAAGGATCTGCCGCCAGTGGTGGTTCTTCGAATGCGAGGGACGGTGGCGAGGGAGAGGTCGGCGGAGCGGAGTTGGCGGTTGGGGACGTAGAAGAGGAGTCGTCTGTTGAGGTAGGCTGGGCCAGTCTTGTGGAGTGCCTTGTGTGCGTGGATGAGGAGTTTGAAGGAGATTCTCCTGTCGAGAGCCAGTGCAGGTTCCTCAGGTGGGGGGTGATGTGGCTGTGGCGTGGTACATCGAGGATCAGGCGTGCGGAGGCGTTTTGTATGCGTTGCAGTCACTTGATGAGCTTGGCCGGGGCTCCCGCGTAGAGGCGTTCCCATAGTCAAGTCTGCTGCTGACGAGTGCCTGGGTGACTGTTCTCTCGTGTCTGTCGGGATCCACCTGTAGATCTTGCGAAGCATGCGGAGGGTGTTGAAGCAGGAGGATGAGACTGCGTTGACTTGCTTGGCCATGGAGAGCGTTGAGTCGAGGATGACTCCCAGGTTGCGTGCGTGGTCGGTGGGTGTCGGGGCTGCTCCCAGCGTCGTTGGCCACCAGGAGTCGTCCCAGGCTGAGGGGTTGGAGCCGAGGATGAGGACCTCTGTCTTCTCCGTGTTCAGTTTTAGTCGGCTGATCTTCATCCAATCGGCGACGGCCTTCATTCCTTCATGGAGGTTGGATTTGGCGGCGAGGCGGTCCTTGGTGAGGGAGAGGATCAGTTGAGTGTCGTCGGCGTAGGAGATTATGTTGAGGTCGTGCTGTCTGGCGATGCGTGCGAGCGGGGCCATGTAGATGTTGAACAGTGTTGGGCTGAGGGACGATCCCTGGGGTACGCCGCAGATGATCTCGGAGGCTTCGGATCGGAATGGTGGGAGGCGGACTCTCTGGGTTCTGCCGGCGAGGAAGGAGGTGGCCCATTCCAGGGCCTTGTCTCGGATCCCTGCGTCGTGGAGGCGTGCGCGTAGAGTGCGGTGGCAGACAGTGTCGAAGGCGGCGGAGAGGTCCAGCAGGATGAGGGCTGCGGTCTCACCGTTGTCCAGCAGGATCCTGATGTCGTCGGTGGCGGCGATGAGGGCAGTCTCAGTGCTGTGGTTGCTGCGGAACCCCGATTGGGATGGGTCCAGGATGCTGTTTTCTTCGAGGTATCGGGTTAGCTGTTTGTTGACGATCTTCTCGATGACCTTGGCTGGGAACGGAAGCAGGGAGATGGGCCGGAAGTTCTTGAGGTCTCTCGGGTCCGCCTTGGGTTTTTGAGTAGGGCGTTGATCTCTGCGTGTTTCCAGCTCTCTGGGAAGGTCGCGGTCTCGAAGGAGAGATTGATGATGTTGCACAGGTGGGGTGCGATGGAGCTGCTGGCTTTGTTGAAGATGTGGTGCGGGGAAAGGGTCTGACGGGGAGCCGGAGTGTATTGTGCTCATGGTCTTGATGGTGTCCTCGATGTTCACGCTGGCCCAGGCTGGCAGGGGATCGTGGTCGATGGTGTGCGGCGGGTCTGGTGCATTGATCTTAGTTGGGGCTGTCTGGGTGTTGAAGCTGTCGTAGATGTCGGCGATCTTGCGGTGGAAGAAGGTGGCGAGGGAATCGCACAGGGGTTGCGACGGCGGGATGTCGTTGGTGTTGGAGCTGGGGTTGGAGAGTTCCTTCACGATGTTGAAAAGCTCCTTGCTGTTGTGTGCGTTTTTGTCGAGGCGGTCTTTGAAGGAGATTCTCTTGGCGGACTTGATGAGGTGGTGGTGGTTACGGATGGCGTCTTTGTGGGCTGCGTGGCTGTCCGGTGTCTTATCACTGTGCCATTTCTTCTCTAGTTTCCGGCAGGTACGCTTGGAAGCTAGGAGTTCCGAGGTGAACCAGCAGGCTCTTTTGGTGGTGTCACTGTAGGTGAGTTTTTTCAGCGGGGCGAGGGTGTTGGCACAGTCGTCCATCCATCGTCTGAGGTTGCAGGCAGCGTCGTCGGTGGTGGATGGGTCGGAGGGAGGGCTGAGAGCGAGGGTTGCCCGTAGATGGTCTTCGGTGACTTTGCTCCAGCAGCGGCGTGGGATCTGTTGGGTGCGGTGGTGTGTGGTGGGTTTCTGGAAGGTGAAATGGATGCAGCGGTGGTCGGTCCAGAGGAGTTCCGTGGTGTGGCTGAAGGAGACGTGGGAGCTTGAGGAGAAGATGGGGTCAAGCGTGTGGCCGGCGGAATGGGTCGGTGTTGTGACGAGCTGGCTCAGACCGAGGTTGGCGAGGTTGTCGATCAGGGTGGTGGAGTTGCTGTTGTTGTTCTCCAGGTGAAAATTCAGGTCTCCGAGGAGGATGTAGTCGGTAGAGGTCAGGGCGTGCTTGCTGATGAAGTCGGCAATGGAGTCGCTGAACTGGGGTCAGGGCCCAGGGGGTCTGTAGACAAGGGTGCCTCTAAGGGTGGTGTTGGGGTCCGTGTGGATCTGGAAGTGCATGTGTTCGGCGGTGCTGAGAGTGTTGTCGGTGCTGGTCGAGACCCTGATGGTGTTCTTGTGGACGATGGCGATTCCTCCTCCTACTGCGTTGACGCGGTCTCTGCGGGTGATCTTATAGCCGTCTGGGATGGCTATGGCGATGTCGGGGGCTGAGGAGTCGTTCATCCAGGTCTCTGTCAGGAAGGCGACGTCTGGTGATGTGTCGAGCAGGTCCCAGAGCTCGACGGTGTGTTTGCGTGCGGAGCGGGTGTTCAGTAGAATGCATCGGAGGTGGTTGCGGTCCTTTCTGGCGGGCGCCTCAGTGGCTCTGAGGCTGGTGTAGCTGCAGTTCCGGCAGGTGAAGGGACCATGGGTGCGTTTCGGGGCGGCCTTGAAGCAGTTGTGCGTCCGTCCGGGGTTGAGAGCGTGGAGTGTGGTGGCATCGTATCGGGCGTCGGTCCTCGAGGCTGGTGCGGGGGCGCACGGCCCAGGGGGTCTGGCGCTGGGCGCGGTCCAGGCACGGACGGGCGCAGACGGGCTTGCCTTAGGCGCGCCTCCGGCGCGCCAGTGCGCGGCCGCCATATATGGGGAGGTGGGAGGGAGGAGCAGCTGGGAGGCAGGGGCAGCGAATGGGCAGTCAGGGGGGCGGGGCCGCAGGGGACGCAGCAGCGGGAGTGGAGAGAGGCAGCGAGGGGTACAGAAGGCAAAAAGGACACAGGGAAATGGGGGCAGCGAGGGAAACAGACGGAAAACGGGCACAATGCAATGGGGGCAGCGAGGGACCAGAAGAAAAAAATGGACACAATGCAGTGGGGGCAGCGAGGGAAACAGAAAGAAAATGGACACAATACAGTGGGGGCAGCGAGGAAACAGACGGAAAACGGGCACAATGCAATGGGGGCAGCGAGGGAACAGAAGAAAAAAATGGACAATGCAGTGGGGGCAGCGAGGGAAACAGAAAGAAAATGGACACAATACAGTGGGGGCAGCGAGGGAAACAGACGGAAAACGGGCACAATGCAGTGGGGGCAGCGAGGGAAACAGAAAGAAAATGGACACAATACAGTGGGGGCAGCGAGGGAAACAGACGGAAAACGGGCACAATGCAATGGGGGCAGCGAGGGAACAGAAGAAAAAAAAATGGACACAATGCAGTGGGGGCAGGGAGGGAAACAGAAAGAAAATGGACACAATACAGTGGGGGCAGCGAGGGAAACAGACGGAAAACGGGCACCCAGGCCACAAGCAGAGGGCGAGCTTACCAGCAGCAGCAGCGGGAGGACACCACAGGCGGAGCTGTGTGGCGGGGGAGCGACCTACCTGGTAAGGTCAAGGGTCGTATGCATGGAGCCATATCGGTTATAATTCTCGACAAGCATATGGTTGAACCCTGTTCTTTTGTGTTTATTTCCTTCTCAATACTTAGTTCACTTATCAAGGTGAAAACGTCTCGTAGATGGAGAGAGTCGGTATATGAACATTACGTGGTCCATGAAAACTAAATGACGGACATTCTTGAAATTAATGGCGTGTGGTCTACTCAGGCTTAACCCCTTCGATGCTCATGACGAGCTGGACTCGTCATGGCACACAGTGGTCGTGTGCGCATGACGAGTCCAGCTCGTCATAAGACACCCACGGGGAAGCGCTGGCACTCCCCCGTGGGAATCAGATCGTCGGGTTTTTTGGGGGAAGGAGGGGAAGGGCTTCCCCGGCCCCCCTCAATGACGCTCAGCGCGAGGCGCGCTGACGTCATTGGGGGTTTCCTTTGTTCCCGACGCGCTGGAAGCCATTTGCTTCCAGCGCGTCGGGAATAAGGTTAGTTTTGGCTCCGGGAGGGGGATTTCAAACAGAAGAGGCATCGAGGGAAAGGAAAACCCTTTCCTTTCCCTCGATGCCTCTTTTGTGCATTCCTGCTGCACGATCATGCGATCGTGCAGCAGGAATGCACACTAGACACCAGGGTATTTAAAAAAAAAAAATGGAAAATACTGTTTTGGGAGCGGCCCCTTGGGCAAGGGTCGCTCCCCTTTGGGGGCCTTATGTTTTTGGTGCTCTGCCCCCTGGGAGTGCAGTTTTATATATATAGCGCGGGGCTTTAACCGAAGGTGTCAGAGCGCTTCAAATAGGAACAGTAACATTACATGAGGAGAAGGTTACAAGTGAGCATAATACAAAAGCAAGCGTTACATTACATGAGGAAAAAGTGACAATTGTGCATGATACATGAGATACAAAATACAAATAGAGGTATAATACTGCAATAAGTGGCAGTCACTCAGAACACACTGGGAAGGCACTTCTATAGGCATGGAGTACAGAATTTCCTATAGTGGAAGAACTTCCTTGAGGGAGTAGAGAGGGCGTGAATTAAATGAAGGGTACACAAATCCAGCACAGCACGCAAGGGTGAGGAATGTACAGGAAAAAGTACAAATTTACAATGAAGAGCGAACTTCCTAGAGGGGGCTGAGAGTGAAAGTATTAGTTCTGAAAGTGTCTTTGGAAGAGAAGAGATTTGAGGTCAGCTTTGAAGATCCGGGTAGAGGATGTGGCACGGAGCAATGGGGGAAGCGAGTTCCAGATTCTCACCGCATTGCCTGAGAAGGATTGCGCCATCGATCTTTCCCTTTTGAAGACGGGGAGGGGGGCTCAAGCAGAAGCTTTTCTGCATTGCGAGAAGGGCGAGAGCCACCGGACAATTTCAATTTATTCGCCAGGTAACGAGGGGAGGACGTGTGTAAGGCTTTGTGTGTGATGCAGGCAGTTTTGTAAATAGATCTTGCCTCGATCGGAAGCCATCGAAGAGAGGACAGGATAGGAGTGACGTGGTCGCTTCGTTTAGACCCTGAAATGAAGCGAGCTGCTGAATGGAGGATGGATTTGAGAGGGGAGAGGTGGGATTTGGGTAGGCCCGTCAGAAGAGAATTGCAATAATCCAGTCTTGAGAGAACCGGAGATTGTACCAAGGTTTTTAAGTCTTTCTCCGGAGAGAACCGACGGATCCCCCATAGAAGGCGCAACTGGTAACGTGCGTTCTTAGCAATAGAGTTGATGTGGGAGATTAGGTTGAGTCTTTTGTCAAGAATGACACCTAGGGATTTAGCGCTGTCGACAATGATGGGTTTGTTGTTGAGTAGGTTCAGCTGATCCATCCAAGATTGAACAGGAGGAGGTGAGAGAGAGGTAGAGAGGAGGAGAATTCAGTTTTGGCGGGATTCAGAATGAGTTGGTGAGCAAACATCCAGTTGTGAATAGAGTTGAGAGTAGAGTTGAGTAGTGAGAGATCGTGTGCGGAAGATAAAGGTATCTTCCCACTAGTCCACCAGGCATTTATTTGTGGAGAGTGACCCCTTGGGTGGCAGAATAGCAGTATGTTTTTAGGCCCATCTGCCCCCAAGGAGGGCAGAAGCCACTAGACACCAGGGTTTTTTAATTTTTGTGTTGGGGAGTGGCCAAAAGAGCAAGGGTTGCTCCCCTTTACGGGGGTGAATATTTTATTTATACTCTTTGGCCCACCTACCCCTTAGCTTGGCTGGTGGATTGTGTGTGGACTGGTGCATTATTTGCATATGTGATTGTAATGTTTTTTTTCTCCTTTTATTCTAGTGTAAAGCTTTTGATTCCGGTTTGCGGTTTCGGCAGTGGTTGTTCTGCAGTTTTGCGTAATTGCATTTATTTGGTAAGAAATTTTTTTTGTTGTGTGTACTCCAAATGAGTATTATTGTCATGCATGAATGAATTTTTTTGTAAGTGGTGTCATAATGGCAGCATATTTGTTAGTGCTCAGAGCATGAAATTCTTTGCGATGTTTTGCATTGTCTTATATGTAATTTTTTTCTTCTTCTGTTTTAGTGGGATATTGTTGATCCTTACTGTGCCTGTGCAGAGTAGGTGGTGGTGAGTCTAGCTGCTTCTGTCACGTGAGTGGTATAGTGTTGGAGTATATAGGTCTTTGTGATAAAGCTACATTTTGTTTATTTCTTTTTTTTACAAAGGGTTTGTTGTTGTTGACTTGTTTGACACGTAACCTTTATTAGTAAGCATTATGGCTAGCCGTAGAATGACTGCTCAGCAGGTGGTTGGTTTGCTTCTTGAATCTTCCTCTGAGCAGGATTATGAGACTGACAGTGCGTCTGAGGGAGAGGAGGGAGGGGAAGATTCAGGCAGTGAGTTTTCTCTCCACATGGAATCATGAAGGTACTCTCAGTGCAGATTAAGTGCCTGTTTTAGAGGAGGAGGATACTACTGTGCCGATGATGCAAGAGGCATCTGGATTGCAGCCTGGGGCTGCTAGGCTTCCTACTGGAAGTGCTGGACTCTGGGTTGATCCAAACATGGTGCAGCCGGTGTTGCCTGCCTTTAGTGGTTATGCAGGGTGTAGAGTGGATTGTGAACATTATTTGCCTATACAGTATTTTCAGTTGTTTATGGATGATGTATTTTTGGGTGAGATTGTTGAGCAGACTAATTTGTATGCTGAACAGTTTTTGAGGGACAACAGTGCCAGACTTAGGCCCCATTCTAGAGCTACCCGGTGGAGTCCCACAAATCTGGAAGAGATGAAGAAGTTTTTGGGTTTGACTTTTTGATGGGTTTGATAAGGAAGCCGTCCATGGGTTCATATTGGTCTACCAGTCCCTTGATGGCAACGGCCATATTTCCTGCAGTTATGACTCGTGATCGGTATTTACTTTTGCTTCGGATGCTGCATTTTGTTGATAATGGTTTGGCGTTGCCACGAGATCACCCTGAATGTGACCGTCTTTTTAAGATTCGGCCTGTTCTTGATCACTTTGTAGATCGATTTTCAGAG
Organism: Calotriton arnoldi; assembly: GCA_963921515.1. Classification (NCBI taxonomy): domain Eukaryota; kingdom Metazoa; phylum Chordata; class Amphibia; order Caudata; family Salamandridae; genus Calotriton; species Calotriton arnoldi. Next base: position 566,870 of record CAWUFW010005835.1, on the reverse strand, counting down.
ATCTATACTCCAGGGAAAGAAATATCTATTGATGAGTCTTTGGTCCTGTTCAAGGGCCGTTTGGTTTTAGGCAGTACATTCCTAGCAAGAGGGCACGCTATGGAATTAAGCTGTATATGTTGTCTGAGAGTAGGACAGGATGTGTTTTTAATTTGCGTGTGTACACTGGTAGGGATTCCACTATTGACCCCCTGGTTGTCCGTCCACTTTTGGAGTTTCAGAGAAAATTGTGTGGGATCTTGCTAGAGGACTGTTTAACAGAGGCCACCATCTGTACCTTGATAACTTCTACACTGCTGTGCAATTGTTTAAGGAATTGTTCAAAGTGGACACTTTTGCTTGTGGCACAATCCGCTCTAACCGTAAAGGTTATCCAAAAAAGCTTGTTTGCAAAAAACTTCAGAGGGGACAGTGCAGTGCCTTGCGTAGTGAGGAACTGCTAGCTGTGAAATTTGTGGACAGGAGGGATGTGTTCATGCTGACTACCATCCATGATGAGAGTACTTCACCTGTGGCTGTTTGGGGTCAGATTGCTGAAGTGCGCAAACCTGTGTGCATTTTCGACTACAATAAGCACATGGGTGGTGTTGATAGAGTAGATCAGAGGTTGGAACCTTACACTGCTATTCGTAAGGCTTACATTTGGTATAAGAAGTTGGCCATCCATCTCTTCAATTTAGCAACTTTCAATGCTTTTGTTGTGTTCAAGGAGTGTTCTCCTGCGTCAAAGTTGACTTTTGTTCAGTTTCAGCAGTCTGTCACAGGCAGCCTTGTTGTTGTGGAACAGGCAAGTGTTCCTAGAGTTGGAGTGGTGGAGGATGTGGCTCGATTGAAAGATCGCCACTTTCCTGATCACATTCCTCCTACACCCTCAAAAGACTTTCCCACTAGGAGATGTAGAGTCTGTTGGCGAAGAGGTAAGCGGAAGGAGACTCGTATGTACTGCCCTGAGTGTCCTTCTAACCCTGGGCTGTGTGTGCCTGCTTGTTATAGAGCGTACCACAAGCAAAAGAATTATTGGGAGCAACCATGAGTGGTAAAGTGAACTACCTGGTCTGTAATGTTTAAGAATTGTTGTTCTGTTTCAAGGTTGGCATTAGTGCAATGTATTTAGTTTCTGATTTTGTGTTAGTAGATTTGTATCTATTTGTTTGTGTTTTCTTTTTTGTATAAAAAAATCCTAAATGTGATGGTGGTGTGTGTAGGCTGGTGCTTGGCTGGCGGTGTGCGTGGAGTGGCGCTTGGCTGGCGGTGTGCGTGGAGTGGCGCTTGGCTGGCGGTGTGCGTGGAGTGGCGCTTGGCTGGCGGTGTGCGTGGAGTGGCGCTTGGCTGGCGGTGTGCGTGGAGTGGCGCTTGGCTGGCGGTGTGCGTGGAGTGGTGCTTGGCTGTCGGTGTGCGTGGAGTGGCGCTTGGCTGGCGGTGTGCGTGGAGTGGCGCTTGGCTGGCGGTGTGCGTGGAGTGGCGCTTGGCTGGCAGTGTGCGTGGAGTGGCGCTCGGCTGGCAGTGTGTGAGTAGTGACTTGCTGCTGGTCACTACACACACTGCTAGCCGAACGACACTCCACGCAATCCATCAGCTTGAGTGGTTGCTGTGTTAGGAATGTGGGCGTGTGAAAGCGATGGGCCCTTGAATGGCGCTGTCTGCTGGTGTGAGTGTTGTAATGTGATGGGCCCGCGGCTGGTGGTGTGAATGGTTTTGTATTTGTCACACGTATGAAAGGTGTATGAATGGCCTGTAAAGAGGTTGGTGCCTTGTCGTGGCTTTACAGCTCACGAGCTGTGAGTCAATGGTTCAGTTTCTCGTCCTTTCAATTATTAACAGTGCATTTCATTTTTGTGAAATCACTTGTTAATACAATTGTATATACTGAACCATCACTCACCTCGTGCCAAATCCAACCAGTATGTGTGTGTGGAGGATTAGATGGCTGTGCAGTAATATTTTTTTTTTGTCTTTCTCAAGCAGGGTGTACCCTTGTCCCTTTTTGTGAATGTTGTAATGTGTTTGTTTCGTGCCTGGTGGTGTGAATGGTCTTGTGTGTATCACGTATGAAAGGTGTGTGAATGGCCTGTAAAGCCGTTGGGGCCTTGACGTGGCTTTACAGCTCACGAGCTGCGAGTCACTGGTTCAGTTTTTTGTCCTTTCAATTATTGACAGTGCATTTCATTTTTGTGAAATCTCTTGTTAATAAAATTGTATACACTGAACCATCACTTGCCCTCGTGCCAAATCCAACCAGTATGTGTGTGTGGAGGATTAGATGGCTGTGCAGTAATATTTTTTTTTTGTCTTTCTCAAGCAGGGTGTACCCTTGTCCCTTTTTGTGAATGTTGTAATGTGTTTGTTTCGTGCCTGGTGGTGTGAATGGTCTTGTGTGCATCACGTATGAAAGGTGTGTGAATGGCCTGTAAAGCGGTTGGTGCCTTGACGTGGCTTTACAGCTCACGAGCTGCGAGTCACTGGTTCAGTTTTTTGTCCTTTCAATTATTGACAGTGCATTTCATTTTTGTGAAATCTCTTGTTAATAAAATTGTATACACTGAACCATCACTTGCCCTCGTGCCAAATCCAACCAGTATGTGTGTGTGCTTGAGGAATAGATGGCTGTGCAGTAATCTTTGTCTTTTAGTCTGTCTGCCAAGGTGTACATTCCGTCTAAGAATAACCTACCAACTGTAGATATTGTCAGTAAACGAAACACCCATGGGAGTACATGGTGATATCTCTCTTGTGGATCCCAACAAGTTATGGTACCCACAATGTCCTGCAAACCTCAAAATGTCTGTCACATTTTCCTTGCAATATTGTGCCAAAATTTTCACGCTGCACAAATAAACACATTATCTCAAAATGACCTAGTTTTGCAAGGGGGGTCACCTGGATTTTTGGCCCGGGGCTCGGCGTCACCTAGGGAAACCTACCAAACCCACACATTTCTGAAAAGTAGACACCGGGGATTCCAGGGAGGTATGGCTTGCGTGGATCCCCGTTTTCTTACCCAGAATGCCCTGCAAACCTGACATTTTGCTGAAAAAATCCCTTTTCACACATATGTGTGGTAAAGTTGTGGCATCACCAGGCTGACACAAATTTCCTACCACCCAGCGTTCTCCAGGTCTCCCGATAAAAATGGTGCCTCACTCGGGTGGGAGGCCCAAGTACCGGCGACAGGCAAGGGCCCACAACGTATTGAGGCGACCTCAAAATGGCCTATCACAAAACGACCTGGTTTTGCAAGGGGGTCCCATGACGCTTTGGCCCTGGGTTCTGCGGCCACCTAGGGAAACCTACCAAGCCACACATTTCTGAAAAGTAGACACTCGGGGATTCAGGGAGGTATGGCTTGCGTGGATCCCCCAACGTTTCTTACCCAGAATCCCCGCAAACCTGACATTTTGCTGAAAAAATCCCTTTTTCACACATTTTTGTGCGGTAAAGTTGTGGCATCACCGGGCTGACACAAATTTCCTACCACCCAGAGTCCTCCAGGTCTCCCAATAAAAATGGTGCCTCACACGGTGGGAGGCCCAGTTACCAGCGACAGGCAAGGTCCCACAACGTATTGAGGCTGACCTTCAAAATGGCCTATCACAAAGCGACCTGGTTTTGCAGGGGGTCCCATGACGCTTTGGCCCGGGCTGCGGCCACCTAGGAAACCTACCAAACCCACACATTTCTGAAAAGTAGACACCGGGGGATTCCAGGGAGGTATGGCTTGCGTGGATCCCCCAACGTTTTCTTACCCAGATTCCCCTGCAAACCTGACATTTTGCTGAAAAAATCCCTTTTTCACACATTTTTGTGTGGTAAAGTGTGCATCACCGGGCTGACACAAATTTCCTACCACCAGCGTCCCCCAGGTCTCCCGATAAGAATGGTGCCTCACTCGGGTGGGAGGCCCAAGTACCCGCGACAGGCAAGGGCCCACAACGTATTGAGGAGACATTAAAATTGCCTATCACAAAATGTTGTGGGACCTTGCCTGTCGCGGGTACTTAGGCCTCCCACCCGAGTGAGGCACCATTTTTATCGGGAGACCTGGGGGAATGCTGGGTGGTAGGAAACTTGTGTCAGCCCGGTGATGCCACAACTTTCCCACACAAAAATGTGTGAAAAAGGGATTTTTTCAGCAAAATGTCAGGTTTGCAGGGATTCTGGGTAAAAAACGTTGGGGGATCCACGCAAGCCATACCTCCCTGGAATCCCCGGGTGTCTACTTTTCAGAAATGTGTGGGTTTGGTAGGTTTCCCTAGGTGGCCGCCGAGCCCGGGCCAAAACGTCATGGGATCCCCCTTGCAAAACCAGGTCGTTTTGTGATAGGCCATTTTGAGGTCGCCTCAATACGTTGTGGGCCCTTGCCTGTCGCGGGTACTTGGGCCTCCCACCCGAGTGAGGCACCATTTTTATCGGGAGACCTGGGGGAACGCTGGGTGGTAGGAAATTTGTGTCAGCCCGGTGATGCCACAACTTTACCACACAAAAATGTGTGAAAAAGGATTTTTTCAGCAAAATGTCAGGTTTGCAGGGATTCTGGGTAAGAAAACGTTGGGGGATCCACGCAAGCCATACCTCCCTGGAATCCCCGGGTGTCTACTTTTCAGAAATGTGTGGGTTTGGTAGGTTTCCCTAGGTGGCCGCGAGCCGCGGGCCAAAACGTCATGGGACCCCCTTGCAAAACCAGGTCGTTTTGTGATAGGCCATTTTGAGGTCGCCTCAATACGTTGTGGGCCCTTGCCTGTCGCGGGTACTTGGGCCTCCCACCCGAGTGAGGCACCATTTTTATCGGGAGACCTGGGGGAACGCTGGGTGGTAGGAAATTTGTGTCAGCCCGGTGATGCCACAACTTTACCACACAAAAATGTGTGAAAAAGGGATTTTTTTCAGCAAAATGTCAGGTTTGCAGGGGATTCTGGGTAAGAAAACGTTGGGGGATCCACGCAAGCCATAACTCCCTGGAATCCCCCGGGTGTCTACTTTTCAGAAAAATGTGGGTTTGGTAGGTTTCCCTAGGTGCCGGCAGAGCTAGGGTTCAAAAACTACAGCTAGGCACTTTGCAAAAAAAGGGCCATTTTTCACTGTGAAAATGTGGTGTGTCCACGTTGCGTTTTGCGCTGCTTCCTGTCGCGGTCACTATGCCTACCCACACAAGTGAGGTACCATTTTTTTGGGAAGACCTTGGGGAACGTGGGCTGGGTGGAATTTTGTGGATCCACGCAGATTCCAGAACTTTCCACCACAGAAAAGTGAGGAAAATGTGTTTTTTGCCAATTGTTTAGGTTTGCAAGGGATTCTGGGTAACAGAACCTGGTGAGAGCCAGTCAAGTCACCCCATCCTGAATTCCCCTGGGTGTCTAGTTTTAAAAAATGTATAGGTTTGCTAGGTTTCCTAAGTGCCCGCAGAGCTAGGGTTCAAAAACTACAGCTAGGCACTTTGCAAAAAAGGGTAATTTTTCATTGTGAAAATGTGGTACGTCCACGTTGCATTTTGAGCCATTTCCTGTTGTGGGCACAAGGCCTACCCACACAAGTGAGGTACCATTTTTATCGGGAGACTTAGGGTAACACAGAATTGTAGAGCAACTGTTATTACCCATTGACTTTCGATGCATTTCTGCCTTCCAAATGAAAGACAATGTGTAAAAATAAGTCATTTTGAAAAATGACCTATAATTCTCATGCTAGTATGGGTACTCCCAATTTCGGAAATGTGCAAATATCTACTGTTTCTAAAATCTACATTTTGTTCCCATTTCAGAAATACATAGGTGTCTTTCATAACAATTTTTCCATGTATACATTGTCCCAAAATAATTGCTATATACCCGGTACATAATAAAAAACCATTGCAAGATGCTGCTCAGTTATTGGCTCTGGGTTCGTCGGGTTCTTGGTGAACCTACAAGTCCTATATATCCCCACAACCAGAAAGGTCCAGCGGATATAACGGTATATTGCTTTCAAATAGCTGTCATAATTAGAAGAAGTTACAGGTGAAAACGTTGACACAAATGGCTGTTTTTTCAACTAATTTTCAATTTTTCCTTCATTTAACTGTTAGTTTCTATAAGGAAAACTTTAAGGATCTACACAAATGACCCCTTGCTGAATTCAGAATTTTGTCTACTTTTCAGAAATGTATGGCTTTCTAGGATCCATTATTGGTTTCATACCCATTTCTACCATTAACTGGAAGGAGGTTGAAAGCACAAAAAATAGCAAAATAGGCTATGTCCCAGAAAAATGCCAAAACTGTGTAAAAAAGTTGGTTTTCTGACAAAAGTCTGCTTGTCCCTGAAAGCTGGGAAGATGGTGATTTCAGCACCACAACCCTTTTTGATGCCATTTGCAGGGAAAAACAAGACGCTTTCATCTGTAGCCCTTTTTCGCATTTTTCCCCAAAAAACAAAATGTTGCTGTATTTTGGCTAATTTCTGGGTCCCCTCCAGGGGAATCCACAAACCCTGGGTACCTTTACAATCCCCATGATGTTAGAAAAAAGGACGCAAATTTGGCGTGGATACCTTATGTGGTCAAAAAGTTACAGGGGCCTAAGCGCGCACTACCCCAAATAGCCAAAAAAAGGCTTAGCACAGGGGGGGAAAAGGCCTAGCAGCGAAGGGGTTAAAGAGCCGCTTGCCATCGGTAAGCTGTGCTTGTGAACATATGGGAAGGTGTGGTAATCCACGCTTTCCCTACCTAGACAGATTAGTGATGTGGTTCTTGTAAATGAAGAAGCACACTCATTTCTCCCCTCTCCCACTTGTGTCTCGGTCTCTACATATAGAATCAAGAGAGGCAGACAGAGAATCTTCTGATTGGAATTTTAACCATTAACTATTCAAGACATATTTCTGAAAGGACTGCCCTGTGAATTCTAGAAGGAAGGTGAGGCACATCTCTATGTGTTGTACACCTTCATGGTAATATCATTTCCCTTAAATGGATGGGTGAAATGGCAGTTCATATTCACATAATAATTCCCCTCTCACGAACTGTATGTCCAATTGCACGGAGGACGTATGTGATTTTTAACAAAATTTTCTTTCACTTTGCAAATGGGATGTTGCTTGCATGGGTGTTCTATAGGGCAGTATATACCACCAGAGGTGTTTTTCTTATCTCTTCTTTTTAAATTATATCAACATTTAGTTGATTTTGTGCACTCCTTTGTGATTGAGGCAGTTTTTAACTTTTTTGTAATAAACATGTTGATATGCTAAAAATTGTCTGTATATGTAATTTTGCAGCCTTGAGAAAGTCCAGGAGGACGAAACGCGCGTCGGCTGCTGTCTTCTTTTTTCTATGAATGGAATAAAATAGAGTGACCGGATACATCAACCAGTGTGGACTATTGTTTGGAAATTTGCCAACAAAACTTCAAAATTTGATGCTTTTCTCTACAGTATTATTGATTGAGGATAAAAGTAACATTGTTTAGGTGTGCTTTGGTGCATTTGTTGGACATTGTGTTCTAGACTGCTTGTTTGCAGGTCTAGTGGACTTATACCTAAGGTGGGTGGGTATTTCAGCACCATCGGAGCACCCTCAAAAAGTAATGAGCCTGAAAAAAATTGTCAAAACATGAAATACTGATTTATAGATGTGCGGATCAGTCAGCACATCCACTGTTTGTACGTTTATGGTTACAGGCTAGGTCGAAGGCGACTACACCGTCAACGTGCAGAAGACGTCAATGTTGGAGAGGAAAGTAGTCGTCGAGACATAGGAGAATGTCTACATAAAGAACAAGGCATGTAGAAAGAAGGAAACTGAGACGTATTTCATCATCTCCCGACTGACTAATCTAGAGAATACTCTCCTCCTCCAATAATGTTGCCAGACTCTCCTACTCCTCCCCCACCATCTCCTCCGCTGCCTCCACCACCACCACCTCTGCCGCCGCCCCCCTTGCAACACTATGCAAGTTTCATGCTGGGAATGACCTGTGGGACCTATTGAGTTCCATGTCTGTAATGCAATTCAAGTCTACCCCCGTATTGCCAAGGGATAGTGTATTATTTTAGTCAAATGTGGCGCAAGGACCTCCAGGAAGAATTGTTGATCTGTGTTTGGAGTGTGCACGTTGACCAACGCTTAGTCTGCCCGCCACTATGATGCATCTCCCCTCCTTGTCCAAATTTTCTACCAATGGTTGGAAATGAGTGCCTGGTCTGGGCCATATCAAGACCACATGTGAGAAGGCTGAGTAGGATGTGTAATCAGCACGTACCCACCATCTTCTCTGAAGTGCCCGACCTTCTGCCTGTGTAATGTGTCTCCAGAGGAAACGCTGTGTGTCTGTTAAGTTATACCTGTACTTTGCAGTGTTTAGTCAGGGAGTTGTGGCCACACATATACCATGTCAGGATCTTAACTTGGCCACGTCTATACTGTGCCACCATACTGAAACGTTTCCACCAGCTCACCATGCAAGAAGGATAAGTTACTTACCTGTAATCCTAGTTCTCTTCCAGGGGTATCCTCATCAAAGTCATAAGCACTGAATATTCCAGCCCATGCGCGGGGACCCCGGAAATAAAAAATTATATATGAAAACACATATATATATATATATCATTTTTTCCACATCCAAATGCAGCCCCCATATAGGAGGCTAAAACAATGCAATAATAAAGAAATAAATAACATCCTTTGCAATCACTTATTACTTATATATATATACACATATAGACCACAGGAAGGCAAGTATAACTTTAACTCCTTTTAATGAGCAGAGCCATGAAAGTAAACTGCAAAAGAGCATACATTGTTAGCCTGCAGGCTGCATTGGAAACCAATAGCACAGAAAATGAAAGCAAATGCACACAAAAACTGGCACCGTGCCTTTAAGGCAGCCATGACCCCTAGCTTCCCATCATGCCTCAGGGGTGACAGTTAGGTCAGTTCTTTGCGGAGACTCGAAGGTCAGGGCACAAAGATAGCTTAACAATACAACAGTCATTTGCTTGGGGAGGTGGGTGGGTTGCTTATGACTTTGATGAGGATACCCCTGGAAGAGAACTAGGATTACAGGTAAGTAACTTATCCTTCTCTTCCAGGGGATCCTCATCAATAGTCATAAGCACTGAATAGAATAGCAAGCCCATCCTCCGCCTGCGGGCAAATGAGAAGAAATGACCCAACAAAACAAACCAGCATTAATCAGTGTTGGAACAGATTCCTCAAGGAGGCCTGGCCTACTTGGGAGTCTGCTCTGATATGCGAATCAAGACAATAGTGTCTTGTAAATGTATGTATAGATCTCCAAGTGGCTGCTTTACATATCTCAGAAATCGGTACATTGTTAAGGAAAGCAGCTGTAGCCGCTTTTCCTCTAGAAGAATGAGCCTTGGGTATAGACCAAAGTAGCTTTTGTGCTAACTGATGAGCCATTTTGATGCATGAGACTATCCACCTGGAGATGGAACGTTTGGAAGCTGGAAAACCAGTTCTGATCGAACCGTAATTAATGAATAATTGATCAGATTTTCTAATCTATTTTGACCTGTCTAAGTAGAACTTTAAAACCCTTTTAAGGTCTAAGGAGTGGAGAGTCCTCTCAGCTGGAGTAGAGGGATTAGGAAAAAAGGTCAGAAGTGAAATGGTTTGGTTTACATTAAAGTGACACCACCTTCGGAAGGAAGGAGGGGTGGGTTCTCAAGACAACTCTATTGAGATGGAACACTGTGTATGGTTCTTTTGAGCAGAGAGCTTGTATCTCGCTCACCCTGCGAGCTGAGGTAATCGCCACTAGAAAGGCTACCTTCCACGTAAGGTGTTGTAAGGTTGCTTTGTGGATAGGCTCAAATGGGGGACCCATCAATTTAGATAGTGCTAAGTTCAGCTCCCAGGGAGGTGAAGGATGCCGTACCGGAGGGTAGACCTTCTTTAAGCCTTGCAAGAAGTCCTTTACTACCTGCAGTTGAAAAAAGGAAGGCTGAGAAGGAGAACGTCTATATGCCGTAATGGCAGCTAGGTGTACCTTAATGGAAGAGAATTTGTAGCCTGAGTTAGCTAAATGAAGCAGGTAGGGCAACACCACCTCCTCCTGTCCCTTGGTAGGATCACAATTGTTTTGCACACACCATAAATAAAAACGTTTCCATTTACAAGCCTATGAGTGTCTTGTGGAGGGTCTTCTAGCCTCTTTCAAAATGGTCATGCAGCCTTGTGGAAGCCCTAAATGACCATACTGGAGGACCTCAGGAGCCATGCTGCCAAGTTCAGTGATGGAAGGTTGGGGTGATGAATACTCCCGTTCATCTTGGACAGCAGGTCCGGTCTGCACGGCAGCCTCCTGTGTGGACATTGACAGGTGTAGAAGGTCCAGGTACCACCACTGCCTCGGCCAGTCCGGAGCAATCAGAATCATTCTCGTTTCTGAGTGGGAGAGCTTGGTCACGACCTTCGGTATGAGTGGAAGGGGAGGAAAGGCGTATACAAATGCCCCTGACCAGCTGATCAAAAGGGCATTCCCTTTCGACCCTGGTCGGTAGTATCTCGATGCGAAGTCTCGGCATTTTTTGTTTGTGTCGTCTGCGAACAGGTCGATGCTTGGTCGACCCCATTCTTGGAAAATGCTTTCTACGACTTCGTCGTTTAGAACCCAGTCCTGCTGGTCCTCGAAGTGACGACTGAGAGCGTCTGCTTGTGAATTTTGCTCTCCCTGTAGGTGTATCGCTGTTATTGATAGATTCCTGATTAACACACGAAGCCTCTCCTAATTGTTGACCTAATTGCTATTATGTCTTCTATATGAGTGTAGACATCTCACAAAAGGTAAAAGACTGGTCTCACACCACCTGGTGTCATGCTTCATCATTGACCAGTCCTCGCCCTCTAAAAACTTGGTTTGATAGAGGGCGGGCATACACCTGAAGACAGGGATGCACTTCTAAGACTAAGTGGGGGCCCTTAACAAAAAAGTGAAATTTAAAAAGCCATTACGAATGTCAAACCTCTTTTTAATGTGACCGACATCTGTATAGTATTAAAAGAAATGACCGGTGTGTCGGGGATATTATAGTCCCCCCACCGTATCCCTAATGGTCAACATGTTTCTGCCTAATGGCCCAACCGGGTCCGCGGCATTCATCAGGACCTATCATACATCAACGGGCTCCTACCTTACCATTCAATATTGGTGAGGTGTCCACTAAATGGGGTGATCAAGATCACGCACCACAGAATCGCGGCTAAAATGTTCCAGCCCTATTCCCTGGGACCTACTTGCCCCATAGGTAGAGTGAGTGAAGAAGACCCATTAGGTCAAGCGCCTGTTATGGAAGGGTCTCCCGCTGCTGAACCTATGACTGCTGGTCCAGCGAGGAGGTGAGGCATGCAGTCATAGGTTCAGCAGCGGGAGACCCTTCCATAACAGGCGCTTGACCTAATGGGTCTTCTTCACTCACTCTACCTATGGGGCAAGTAGGTCCCAGGGAATAGGGCTGGAACATTTTAGCCGCGATTCTGTGGTGCGTGATCTTGATCACCCCATTTAGTGGACACCTCACCAATATTGAATGGTAAGGTAGGAGCCCGTTGATGTATGATAGGTCCTGATGAATGCCGCGGACCGGTTGGGCCATTAGGCAGAAACATGTTGACCATTAGGGATACGGTGGGGACTATAATATCCCGACACACCGGTCATTTCTTTTAATACCATACAGATGTCAGTCACATTAAAAAGAGGTTTGACATTCGTAATGGCTTTTTAAATTTCACTTTTGTTAAGGGCCCCACTTAGTCTTAGAAGTGCATCCCTGTCTTCAGGTGTATGCCCGCCCTCTATCAAACCAAGTTTTTAGAGGGCGAGGACTGGTCAATGATGAAGCATGACACCAGGTGGTGTGTGAGACCAGTCTTTTACCTTTTGTGAGATGTCTACACTCATATAGAAGACATAATAGCAATTAGGTCAACAATTAGGAGAGGCTTCGTGTGTTAATCAGTTTGATGTGGAGGCTGCCTACTCCTAATACCCTGTGCCTCTAGTTCCCTACCCTGGATCGCTTCCAGGTTGTTGTGGTTGAGTATTGATAGATTCCTCACAAGGAGCCAATGCCAGAGAGCTTGGGCCTCCCGAGATAGTGTCCTCGATCGAGTTCCCCCCTGTTTGTTCAAATAGTACATGGTGGTTGCATTGTCAGTCTGTACTAGAATGGAGTTGGTTCGAATCGATGGAAGGAAAGCCTTGAGGGCTAGATGAACCGCTCTCAGGTCCAGCATGTTGATGTGGCACAACTGTTCTTTTGTTGACCATCGACCTTGAGTCTGGAGAGACCCCATGTGAGCTCCCCAACCCTGGAGGGAGTCATCCGTGATCAGCGATTGAGAGGGTGGAGACTGATGGAATGGAACTCCTACCAGCAGATTTTCCTGTCGCATCCACCATGGAATGGATGCTTTGGCTGCTTTTGACAGTTGTATCCTGTCGTCACACCGATCTGTTCATTGATCCCACTTGTCCTCCAGATCCTGCTGCAAAGGACGCATTCTCAGTCTGGTATTGGGGACAAGAAAAATGCAGGATGCCATCGACCCTAGGAGAGAGGCAACCTGACAGACAGAAGGCAGACTGTTGTGTAGAATCCGCTTGCCCTTCAGTGTGATAGAGGACAGTCTCTCCTCCGAAGGAAACACTTTTCCTATTGCGGAGTCTATTGTTGTACCCAGATAATGAATTCTTTGCGTGGGTTGCTGAGTCGATTTTTCGAAATTGACGTGGAGACGCAGTTGGTGGCAAAGGTACATTGATGAAAATGGTTCTTCACGCTCTGGGCGGGAAGGACCCTTCAGAAGCCAGTCGTCGAGATAGGGGTACACAAAGATGCCTCTGCGTCGTAGAGCGGCTGCCACTACTGCCATGCACTTTGTAAACACTCGAGGTGCTGACTTCAACCCGAAGGGTAGAACCTTGAACTGGTAATGGGTTGATCCCACCAGAAAACGCAGGAACTTTCTGTGATGTGGACTGATCGGGACGTGAAAGTATGCATCTTGCAGGTCCAGCGAACACATCCAATCTCCCTGCCGCAGATGTGGATATATTTGATGGAGAGCCAACATGCAAAACTTTTTTCTTTTGATGGATTTGTTGAAGGTCCGAAGATCTAGAATCGGTCTGTACTCTGATTTTCGACCTTTCTTCCTCACTAGGAAGTATCTTGAATATACCCCTCGACCTCGTTGCGATACAGGAACCTCCTCGATGGCTGATTTTCGCAGGAGGGTGGATACTTCCTGCTGCAGCATTCTCATTTGGTGACACGCTGTCTTTACTGGAGGGATCATGGGAGGCCGATGTCGAAAACGTAGAGTGTAACCATTCTGCAGCGTAGTTAATACCCACTGGTCTTTTGTGATACCACGCCACTCTTCTAGATGGTTGGCAATACTTCCCCCACTGGAGTGGATAACGGTGATAGGTGAAGCGAACACTCATTGTTTAGGTGGTGTCTTCGCTGAGGCTGTAGATTGGCGAGGGGTTCCTCTTCCTCTAGGGGTACGACGGCCTTGATAATGCGACTTCGATTGGCTTTGATGTTGCTGCCGAACAAGGATGAACCTGAAAAGGGAAGATTGAGAATGCGGGATTGCGCTTCTGGCTTTGGCGCAGTCAGTCGGAGCCAGGATGACCTTCCGACACAGATTCCGTGTGCGTAGGAGTGTGCAGACAGCGTCGCTCAATCAGCTGCAGCGCTGATAACTTGGTTCGCCACCAAGCATCCTTCCTGCAAAATCTCCTCAAAGTCTCTGCGGTCTTCTCTAGGCAACTTTTCTGTAAATCTTTGAAGTGAGTCCCACAAAGATCTATCGTAGCGCCCTAACAGTGCCGAGGCGCTGGAGACCTTAAGCATAGAAGCTGACGTGCCACAGACCTTTCTCCCCCAAGCATCCTGTGCTCTGCTCTCCTTATCAGGTGGGACAGTTGATGAGGCCACTGCATGGGTCTTTTTGGCAGCAGCGATAAATCACTGAATCCGGAGGCGGGTCAGATCTGAGAAATAAAGGATCCTCTTCCGGGGGTCTGTATTTCTTTAAAATCCTCACAGGCGCGGTCTCAAGCTTCGCCGGCGTAAGGAAAGTGTCCATCACCGGTTGGAGTAGCCACGGCACCAAAGGTCTGGCTGCTGACCTCTAATGCAAAGTTTAAAAGATCACGGAGGATGAACTTTGCTGAGTGGGCATAACGATGTTCAGTTTAGTCGCCCCTCTGGCCAGAACATCCTGAAACGTGCTGACGTCATCCACCGGAGAGATCCTCGACGGTGGGCTGTCTGTAAGGGTAGGCGAGTAGTCCCTCTTTGAAGACTGGGTGGAAGAGGGTGTCGGAGATCTGTGTCTTCTCCTCTTACCTCGAGACCTGGATCTCCTTCTTGAGGAGGGTGCAGGAGTACGTGAACAATCTCGACCCCTAGATGGAGTAGTAGGAGACAGATCTACAGCTTGCACCAGTCGGGTTAGAGGAGATCTGTGCAGAGGACTGGAGTATTCCTGATTATCTCGCGCTTGCGCAGCATCCGATTTCTTCCAGTGATGTAGAGGCAACATCCATCTAGGAGAGAGATGTATAGATGGTGATTTCTGCCTCTCTTCCCTTGCAGGAGCTTCAGGCGAACGGGGGCGTTCTGGTGAAGTCGGGCTGTTCGACGTCGAGATAACCGCCTCAGGTGATCTTGAGGATGACGAAGAACATCTTGAAACAGCACGATGGGTCAACGCCGACTGGTGAGAGGGTCTCGACGTTGATCGTGGAGTCGCTGAACGAACCAGCGTTGGAGATCCTGCTCTCGACGTCGGTGATGGGGACGGAGAGATGGTCACGGGACGCGAGCCAGATCTAAAGTTGTGCCTCGATGTCGACTTCTCCCTACGAGGAGATCTGTGCCTCGTCGATCGCCGCCTGGTCGACGACGACGGAGGAGTTCGTCTCGACGTCGAGCGTCCCTGTGATGACGTCGACGGAGCCCTTTGTCTCGACGTCGATCGCCTTTGCGGTGGGGTCTTGTGCCTCGACGTCGACTTCCTCTGAGACGACACCGACGGAGTCTTTTTCTTCGACGTCGGTGATAGTGAAGTCATCAACGGAGTTCTCTGCCTCGATGTCGATCGTCGTCGAGACGACATTGACTGAGACTTTTGCTTCGACGTCGATCGTCTACGGGGCAACGCCGAAGGGGATTTGTGCCTCGACGTCTACCGCCTGCGAGGGGGTGCCGACAGAGTGCCGTGCCTCGACGACGAGCGTTCAACCAACGCTGACGGAGGCCTGCTCCTCGACGTTGATCGTCGCCGGGTTGACGTCAACGGAGGGTCTGTTACCTGGTGACTCGACGTTGGAGCAGTCGTCTTTGGTCTTGAACTCGAATGGTTCGCCTCCACCGTCGAAGGTTTCGACGACGACGTCTTCGTCGCTGGTAAGTTCGACAACGATCCCGACGCCGACGGAGAACAGATCGGAATCTTGCTTCTCGACGTCGATCTTGCTCTCTTTTTCTTCTGTCTCACTGACAGGTCTCTGGTGAATGAGAGTCAGGGAGACAGAGGATACACACAGGATGTGTATGAGACCTGGCCTCCTTCTTGCCACAGAAGGGGCAAGGGTCAAAAAGAGATGGCATTATGACAGAAAATAAATCACTTTGTCAAAAAAGTTGTTGTACCTCACTCTAGAGTGTAAAAGACGTCTAGTGAAAGGTAGAAAACCACACTCCAAGAAAACTTTTCTGACAAAAAAGTCAAAAAAGAGAGCTGTGAATTCCAGGGTCCTGACTGAAGGAGCCGGAAAGAACAACTGACCTAACTGTCACCCCTGAGGCATGATGGGAAGCTAGGGGTCATGGCTGCCTTAAAGGCACGGTGCCAGTTTTTGTGTGCAACTGCTTTCATTTTTTATGCTATTGGTTTCCAATGCAGCCTGCAGGCTAACAATGCTTGCTCTTTTGCAGTTTACTTTCATGGCTCTGCTCATTAAAAGGAGTTCAAGTTATACTTGCCTTCCTGTGGTCTATATGTATATATAGAAGTAATATGTCATTGCAAAAGATGTTATTTCTTCATTATTGCATTGTTTTAGCCTCCTATATGGGGGCTACATTTGGATGTGGAAAAAATGATATATGTGTATATATATATATATATATATATATATATATGTTTTCATATATAATTTTTTATTATTTCCGGGGTCCCCGCACATGGGCGGGAATATTCAGTGCTTATGACTATTGATGAGGATCCCCTGGAAGAGAACCAGTGCTACCAAGCCATTACCGCTGCAAAATCATGATCACATGCTCCAACACAATACAAACTAATGACAACAAGCATGCAAAAACAACAAGTGTCCAAACCTCAACTTGCCCCAACCCAGTACAGTGATGTTGCAACGTACCACCCAAACTGTCAAAAAACATTCTATGACTGCACCACCTGTGGATTTAACACACCGGCCACAAACTTGGGTCCTATCTGGGGGGGAAAAGACAATAATGCCGATGCCTAACCCGACAGAGATACAAGGAAAGACAAGGCCATCCTTAAGGGTGGGCAACTATCATGACCACCCACTGCAGACCTAGGCATTTAAATCAAGTTATCTGCAGTGCCAGAGGTAACACTGGGGAGATCATCACTGCAGTCTGTTCCGGTCATACTCTCGACACTGGTGCCTGTGTCTTACCAATCAGACACTGGGCATTCTCCCTCTGCTACATTAGAGCCACCCAGCAAAGCAGCTTCTTCTATCACCCTTTCTTTACCAGCAGTAATGTGTTGCCTCAAGGGGCAAATACTCCTCTGTCGCCCAGGGTACCGTCTCTCGTGCTTTGGGTGTTTTCTTCAAGGGTGGATTTTTAAGGCGCCCTGCCCTCTATGTCCCATGTATCTAGCCAGTCCCATACTTCTGTGGGATCTGTAAAAAAAAAAAAAAAAAAAAAGATTTACCATCTATGTGGATTCTCAATTTGGCCGGAAATAGGAGGGCACACCAAACTAAGTCGCTTCTTGGCTGTTGTGAATGATGCTCTCTGTCAAACTGCAACGAATGATGGACGGAATTCTGAATGATTCAAACATTCTCCCCCAGTCAAGAGATCAGGGTTAAATCCATCGTTCTTTTGCCCACTACACCACCCCAGTTTGGACCCAGCCATAAGCAAATCAGTCTTGACCCTGTGCCTAATGGGAACAGTCCAGACCGAACTGCCAAGCCAGGTCCTCCCTGGACCGGAAACAAGCATCCTGGGACCGGTTTTGGGGTACGTCACCCTTCATCACCCAGGCTAGCTTGAATCCAGTGGCACAGTGAGCAAGGGACCCACGTCTGGGCATACCCGTCCCACTTAGGGCGAAAAGTGTTACAGCAAACAAACTGGAATGGCATGGTGAGCAAAAACACGATGGATTTAGGCCCAGATCTCTGTACTGGGGTGAATGTATGACATTGTTCTACATTCTGTCCATCAATTGTTCTTTTTGTGTTTGTCACCCCGAGTGGGACAGGTATGCCCAGACGTGGGTCCCGTAATCTCCATGCCACTGGAGTCATGCTGTTTTGGCTGATGAGGGGTGAAACCCCGAAACCGGTCCTAGGATGCTTGCTTCCAGTCGAGGGAGGACCTGGCCTGGCAGTTCGGGCTGGACTGTTCCCATTGGGTGCAGGGTCAAGACTGATTGGTGCAGGGTCAAGACTGATTTGCACATGGCTGGGTCCAAACTGGAATGGGATGGTGAGCAAAAAAACGATGGATTTAGGCCCAGATCTCTGTACTGGGGTGAATGTATGACATTCTGCATTCTGTCCATCAATTGTTCTTTTTGCCTCTGTCTCTGTACAGCAGCAGTGACAACGGCAAAAATCGAAACCCTTGCATTCGCCATAGTGAACGAGCCGTTGGAAAGTGCCTGTCGTAGGATAAAGCCACAGTCCCTAAGGTGTACAGGTCCCAGGAAAGCCTCAGGGCTGGGAGGTCATATGTGGACTTGGTGTGCTCTTTTTACTGCGTAGAATTTGGACAGCCCCCTCAGACGCAACAATCTGTAGCCAATTCTGTAGCCAATCCTCCAAAAAGGAGACAATGGACTGCCCCTCTGCTACCCTGGTGGGTAAGGTACACACTATACAAAACCATAAATAAAATAAATGAATGAAAATGGGTTACTGTTAAGGTTTGCCATTCTAAAAATATTCAAACTTAATTATACTTTCCTGATGAAAACCATACACAACACAGAAGGGCAAGCTTTATTTTTCTACTTGGACTTTGACTTCCGGTGCATTTTTCTGCTTCCCAATTTGTCTCTTATGTTTTTAAAATCGAAAATCCTCTGGGGACATGTGCGCTGGCAAGTTTTTGAAATGCTTCTTCATTAGACCAACATTATGCTTCCACTCGAGGACTAAAACTTCTACTTTCCATGCATGAAATTCATTTACAATTGAGCACACTTTTTCAGACCCATTAATGAGGGAGGTGGAGTTACTGCATTTGTATGATTTTTTTTTTACTTTTTCCGTTACAATATTTTACAAACTATCACGATGAACCGCCAAGTACAAGAATCCAATGCCCAAACAAAATATACAGTAGTGACTGCATCATATTAAACAATGTGCCATTGTAATGTGATTGGGAGACTAGGTGCGACAGTTATGTTCCATATGCAGGTTTTAAAGAAAGGAAGCCTGTATCACAATGTTGCGACTCAAGATGTCCAATGTTGGTCTAAGAGATTGGCCTTATAGGTCAGCTTATACCACGTGGATGTCTTGGTTATCTAAGATAGATCCAAGGCATGTGGGCCATCATTGGAGACTCCAGAGTGGAGGGCATACACACCTAGCTTTCAGACTATAAAATAGCCATAACAAAATGTTGAATACAAGGTATTTTCATCAACTTGATTAAATATTCTTACCAATAGCACCCTTAGTGCTCTCATCATTCAGGGAACCAAATGCGATACAAGGCAAGAGACAGGCAAAATATAGAAAAATCATTGTTGTGATGTACTTTCCAATGGCCTTATTATGTCCAATAATACCTAAGGAAAAACGAAAAAACAGGAAAAGATAGTTAAACAGGAGAAATAAATAAAACATCACCATTATTTCGCTCCAACAACTAGGTATACTAGAGAGTGCGCAGTACCAGAGGTCATCTTTTCAATATAGTTAGGACATTGCTGTCTACAGTAGCAAAATGGATATGTCCTGAAAGTAAAATGAAAACTTTTCTTTTTATTAGAAACTTAAAAGATTTTATGTTGGTGCTCGTGATAGCAGTGTTTAACTAAATGTGGTGGTGTGTGTACAGAAAACATGCTTTACCGAGGAACAAGGTAAATGTTAGAAGTCTCTCAGGCCCTGTAGGATTAATTCTGATTCTGGGCTAGAGACAGCAAAACAGGGGACCTCGGGTAGGCGCGCTTTCAAAGAATCTACTTTCTGGTAAGCACAGTATAAAAAAATAACTTGTTTCACCTTCGGGTAGACTGGTTTTATAGAGGAACAAAAGGCTGACAGGGGACATCAACCACCTCTAGCAGCAAAGCGGAGGTGAGGCCTGAGAGGTAGACAGTGGCGACACAGAAGATCTGCATTACATAACCTTCTCAGCCAGCCTGAAGTGATCAGAGAGGCTTGGGCCTGGTTCTGAAAAATCTTCTCAAGTATGGGAGGAAAGAGTAATGAAGTGCAAAACTCAACCTCACTGAAATGCGCCCTCCAAGGCACCCTATACTGGGTGCTGGAGGCCACAAACCTGGGGGCAATGCTTACTAACAGAGAAGGTTAGACACTACTCCTTCCTGCCCTGCCGGCATACCACATCACAATCGTATTGTCCATCAAGATATGGATTGACCAGCAGCAAAGGTATGGGAGAAAGGCTTTGATACCTAGGCAAGTTGACAGCAGTTTGAGCAGGTTGACAAAAAGTGCAGGCTTTTCTGGAGACCTAAGGCCTCTGACCTCTAGCCCCTCCAGATGAACAAATAGCTTACCTTTGTCAATGATCTTTTTGGTAGAGACTATCTAGCTACAGATTCCTCACCTTTTGAATAATTCCCTAAACTGGATCCGAAGCTTTTCAGTAGTACCTCTGCAAGCCGTTAAGTTGCGCCTTGCTGCTCTGCACGGACGCTGTTCCACTCTGGAAACAAGTTGCTTTCAAGACTGTTTGCGCCACCTGACAGAGCCCCAAAAACAAATGGGTGTGACCAGTGTGCAGATTCCTAGACACTGTAATCTTATTAATTGATGGACAGCCACAGAACGTGGAGGATGGGACGGTCTAGGAATTCGCAGCTAGACAGTCTCTACCAGAAAGAGTGTCACTGAAGGTAAGCAACTTGTTCTTCTGATAGAGATTCCTAGCTACAGATTCCTCACATTTTGAATAGATACCAAAGCAGTACCTGTTTGGAGGTGGATCTGTGGCTGGACTCAAATCAAATTCCTGCCGGACCGTGTGGGCAAAATGCCCATCTCCGCAACCCTGGCAATCCAGACAGTAGAGCTTTGTGAAAAAATGGACGGAAGCCCACAGAGTTGCATAGCAGATGTCCAGGACAAGAACTACGCATGCCAACACAGTGGTAGCAGCTTTGTCTCTGGTAGAATGAGCAAGAAATCCTTGCAGAGGCTGATTTTTATCCAATGCGTAATGGATCTTAATGGAAAACAGACCAGCGAGAGGTACTTCTCTTCTGCACAACCTTGTCTTTTTCCGCTCCAGAGAACCCCGCAAAGAACTGATCATCCAGCCGTTGTTCTTTAGTACTATCTATTTAAAAGCTCAGGGCTCCTTTGGGATCCAAGCGATGGAGTCTCTCCTAAACTTTAGAGGGGTGAGGCGGAACATGAAACGCCACCAAGGTGATGTTTTGACTGACACAGAACAGCGTCACAACTTTAGGCAAGAAAAATGCCAATGTCTGCAAAATCAATTTGTCTGGGGAGAAGGTGGTGTATTGAGGGTTGACACAAAGACCTTGAAGCTCACTCACACGGTGCGCCGATGTTATGGTGACGAGAAATACAGTCTTGAGGATGAGGAGCCACAAGGAATAGCTGGAGGGCATATCAAATGTGAGGCCCAAGTTAAGGTCCCACTGTGGGATGACAAAAGGAAAGGGAGGAAACAAATGCTGTAAATCTTTTAAAAAGTGCGTAACTGGGGACTTAAGGAGGGCTGATCCGGTAACTGCAAAAGAGCCGAAAGGTACTTATTAACTCGGCCCAGATGAAGGCCTGGTTGGGCTAGGGACCAAACAAACAAAATGTCAGATAACTTTGCCTGGAAAGGGCCTATCTGCAGAGTACTGCGTCAAGTCACAAATTTGTCCCAATGACAGGCCGATACAGTTTGTCAAGGTACCTGGCTGCCAAGATGACATCAACTAACCTCTGGAGGAAGATCAGAGGTGTTCAGCTGTCGCCGCTCAATCTCCACGCCTTAAGGTAGAGTTTGCGAAAGCCATGTGTATAAGCCAGCACTGCTGCTGCAAAAATAAGATTATCCCAGAGGAGCAGCCTGATCAGAGGACAAACGCTCAAACCCAGGTGTTCTGGATACCATACTCTCCATGGGCAGTCCACTAGGATGACTTGGGCCCAGACGGTCCGGATGATCTTGAGAACTCAGCCAGGAGTGGGATCGGTGGAAAGGGATACAGTAGTCCCGAATTCCACTTGCGGTTGAACACAACTCCAAGCAAGAGACTCCTTGGAAACCACAACGTGGAAGTGCCGGGTTTGACGTTGGTAAACAGATCGAAACCAAGGTTCATCCCATTTGCAGAAGAGACCCTGCGCTACCTCTGGGTGTAACTGCCACTTGTGATCCACTAGGCGCCGAGGGCTGAGCTTTTTCGCTCTGGCATTCAATGAATCTGACAGGTGGTTCACCACCAAGAAGATCCTTTGGGAGCCCAGCCACTTCCAGAGGCGCAAAGGCATCCTGGCAGATGGTCCATGATCCACCCCACCCTGTTTGTTAGAGTACCACATGACAGTGGAGCACCTGTACCAGCCACCCCATGATAGGATGGGTGGAAAGAAGACTTTCAGTGCCAAGCGGATGACCTTCTGCTCCAGAAGGTTGATATGAAGATGGGACTCTGCAAGCCAGAAGCCTCTAATCTTCACATCTCCTAAATAGCCTCCCCAACCCAGAAGCGATGCATCAGTCACCACTGTCAACTCTGGGTTGGGGAGGGAGAGGAGTCTGCCACTGATGGAATCACAGTCCAGCAACCACCACTGCAGATGTTTTGCAGTCTCCTCCAAAATCTGAAAGTGGTCTGAGAGGTCCCCTTGATTTTGGGCCTGAGACTTCAGATCTCACTGTAGAGGCCACATATGCCACCTGGCGTGTTCGGCCAGCAGGATACAGAAGGCAATCAGTCCCAGCAGCCTCAGAGTCAACCTCACTGAAATCCAGGATTGAAGCAGAAAGATCGGGTTCATAGCTCAATGTCCTGGACTCTCTTCCCCAGGGGAAAGGTCCGTACAATATCAAGAATGGCTCAGATGAAAGGGAGCGCCTGAGAAAAGAGTCAAGTGTGACTTTGGCACATTGATAGTGAACCCCAAAGATGACAGTAGATTTGCCAGTCAGAAGGTGGTTGACTACTACCTGGGGCAAACCAGTCTTCAATAGCCAGCCGTCGAGTTGGGGGTAGAGTGACACCCCTGATCTCTGAACTGCCGATAGAGAGGGGTCCGCAGGACGGATATATGGAAACAGGTGTGCTACAGGTCTAACTCCACCATCCAGTCTCCCAGGTCCAGGTTAGACAATAGTTGGCCAGTGTGAGCATTTTGAATTTTTCCTTTTGGAGGAAAGAGATGACGGTGTGTCGAACTAAAATAGGCAGAGAGCCTACGTCGTTCTTGAGCGCCACAAAGTAGTGGGAACTGCAACCACGTCCTACTTCTGATGCCGGCAGTTCACCAGGGGGCCAGACCTAGGTTTGGCCCCCTGGTGGGTTTGGCCCATGCTGACCAACAAGGTGTCCATAAGGGCCTTGTTACCTCCTTAAGTACATTGGTCTTGACTTCAAAGGTGGGTGACTGGAAGTCAAGCACTTCAGCGCACCCTACAGATAACCATGGCATAGGAAGCACTCTCCTCAGGGATGGGGGGTGCGAGAGGAATCCGGTCTAAAGAGTGGAACCAAGGCCACTAGCCTTCTGCAGGTCATCATGCCAATTCTCCGCATGATAAGGGCTGCCAATCTCATCATCTTAGTTGTAATTGTTATCTGAAGGCGTGCCAAACAGGGAGTGCACTGTGCGCTGTTGTCTTTGTGGAGGAAATGTAGCCTAAATGGCGACCTGGCATGACTTTGGTCGAGGTCGAACTGACGCAAAAGAGGACAATTGGGGCCTCATCTTCTGGCGTCGATGTGCCAGGACCTGACGTGGACTGTGGCACTGGAGACGGAGTCAAGAGTGTAGGCAGAGGCAGCCCTGTTATGGGCAGGGAGGGTGCAGCTGGCACAGAGTGAACCCGCCGGATGTAACCTAGGTGGAGTACCTCCCAGCACTATGGGGCCCACAAGCTCGGCAGAGAAGGTCGGCAAGGATTCGAAGAGTTGGACCATTGCAGCACAGAAATCTTCGATCTGCTTAGGAGTGGCAGATAGCCCCGGAAGCTTGCGTTGAGCCAGAACAAGGTGCGAAATCTGCTCCGAATTCGAAAGACTTCGGAAGTGAGATCGAGACGTACAGTGCTGCCCCCGCACCTTCTCTGGAAAGTAAGTGTGGCGGAAAAGGGGGCGACTTCCACTTAGAAATCTTATTTTTTTCTTTGACTTACCCAAAGATTTGGATCGAGAGGAAGACCGACCCCTGGAACGATTGAGGCGACTTTTGGATCTCGAAAAGGAGGAGGACTGAACTTTTGACTTGGACCGGTCTCGTTGCAAACTCTTCTAGTGATTGGCTATGTAGAATTTCATCCCGTCTCGTATGGCCTTCGAGTTCATCGACGTGCACTCACTGCAGGCCTTAGAGTCGTGGCTCGACCCCAGGTACCACAGACAAATTTGGTGAGGATCTGTCACAGATATTTGTTTGCAAGAGTCCTTACAGAGAGGAGAAATGTCCCTTGCACAATATCAAACAATTTTTGATCAGGTAAGGGTCTCAAAAAGACAAGCAGTAGCTCTAGATCCACGACTGGTGGTACGGAAAAATAGAAACAGACAGTGTGGAAGAGTGGCACCTATAAAGGTTCCCTACGTAACTGAGTGGAACGGCGTCAGTGGTGAGCCGCACGGGTGCCACTTACCAGCGTGCAGAGGTACTGCTGAAAAGTTTCCTGATCCATTCTAATGGTTAGGGAACATTCAAAAGGTGAGGAATCTGTGGCTAGAGGCTCTATATGAAGCGCAGCCCATCCAAGGGTAGATGCATCCGTCACCACCATGGCTACTGATGGCAGAGGGTAAGAGGACAGCCCTTTTGAGAGGTGCTCCTCTATCGATCACCAGCCCAGATTCGGTGCAATGTCCTGTGAGATCGTGATGTTGTCTGACAAATGCCTGAATCACTGCCGATGACTGCACACCAGGAGAGCCCTCAGGTGCTCGGTTGCATATGTGACTAATAGGACACAGGAAGCCAGAAGATCTCGCAGGTAAAGAACCTTCACAACTGGGATTCAGGCTCCCTCCCAAAACATATCACATATCCTAAATGGCCTGGATCCTCAAAGGAGGGGGGAAGGCTTTCAGGGCTCTTATATCCGGTACTGCCCCTATGAAAAGGAGTCGCTGAAAGGGCGCTAGGTGAGATTTGGGCACTGTTAGAAATGGGGATCTCTAGTTGGCACTGGCTGGCGCCAATGTCCAAATAGGGACCCTTCTTCCCAAGTCAGGGCAAGTGGGCTACCCCCTTTAATAACCCCTGCTCAACCCTGTGGTAACGTAGCACGAGCAGTTAGGCCTATCTCAGAGGCAGTGTGTGAAGCATTTATGACCATGCACAATAAGGCAGTAACGACACCACAAAAGGACACAACTCAAGTAGGTATAGAAAAATAGTATCTTTATCTAAGGTTTAACACAAGACTCTCAAAGCGTTTTAACCAGCCACAATGCACGTAAATCAGTAGGGACTTAAAAAGGCAATAACGTATTCACCAGAACGTGGCACTGACTGAGTTCAAGGCCTGGGTCTACGTGACCCGTTGCGCACCAGATACCTGCCGTTGGACGGGGACACAGCACGCAGCTTCTCGAAGAAGCAGAGACGGTGACAGGCGGACTCCCAGCGACCACAACTCTTGACTGCAGTGGTCCGCAACGTGCACTCACAATGATTTGGGCACTCTGGGACAGGCGGGATCTCAGCGGCAGCAGCACGCGGCTGCGGTGGCCCGGGCTGGTGGTGGCGATGACTCGTCGTGCAGCTCCGTGGTGGGCTCACAGCGGCAGCAGCTCTCTTAGCTGCGGCGGCCCACAGGATGAATCACGATGAGGCAAAGTTGGCCAAGATGCGGGCACTCAGCGGCAGCAGCTCTCTCTTAGCTGCGACGGCCCACAGGATGAATCACGATGCTGCAAAGTTGGCAAAGGTGCGGGCACTCAGCGGCAGCAGCTCTCTTAGCTGCGGCGGCCCACAGGACAAATCACGATGATGCACAGCTGACACCAGTGCGGGCACTCAGCGGCAGCAGCTCTCTCTTAGCTGCGGCGGCCCACAGGACAAAGGATGATCTCGACCAGGCTGGCACAACGGTGGGCACTCAGCGGCTACAGCTCTCTCTTAACTGCGGCGGCCCACACAGATTCAGCGAAGGTTCCGAAGGTTCAAATTAAGGCGGGCTCTCAGAGGCGGCAGCTCTCTTAGCTGCGGCGGCCCAGACAGAGTTAACAAGGGTTACCAGTCCGCGTTCCTCACAGTAGAACTAGAGGCTCCGGATTACTCGACCGAGGCCTCACCTGCAAGTAGAATCCCTCGCACAGGAATTCAGACGGCTGACAGGGTGAAGTCTAATGTCCCTGAGACTTCAGCAGGAGGCGCTCTCAATTCAGGCCCTCGGGTAGTTTCTTCAGCAAGCTTGGTGACAGTTTGAAAGTCCTTTCCTCTGTTCACTCGGACAGAGTTTCGTCTTGACATCCAGAAGGAACACACTTGAAAAAGGTTTCAGCGCAGCGTTTTATACCTAAAAGTCTTTGTTCTCTAAAGTCACAAATCACTGAATCCAGCCAGAACCAGTTCGGTGGGGTCGGGGAGCACTTGGTTTACGAGGCGACATCCTGCCCTTTGAGAATCAGGGGGTCTGCTATCAGACGCCCAGTGGGAGGTGGAGCCATCATTCACCTTGCCAGGCACGGCCCTGCTCAGATCAAAGAGTCACCCCTCCCCATACTCTAAATGCCGATCTCTCTCTCCAGCCAGGTCTGACCCAGCTGGCCCTGCTGCTCCAAAACCAGACGGCCAATACACACACTAGCAAAGCCTACAGGAAAGCTTAGGCAAGAAAATACCTCGTTTCTAGAAGAGGCATTTTCGAACACGGGCTATGCAAATGATCCTTACTAAAAGATGTATCTCAATGTCCTGAGCTTAAACATATCAAATTCGAATTTCCTATCAGGTTCCTGGGGGCAGGTAGGATTATGGAATGTAATACTCAGCCTGCCCATTCTGGCCTATGAGAACGGATAGCCTCACAATAGTAAACAGTGAAATGGAGGGTAACTCGCTATTAGAACATGCTACACAGACATACTTTAAAAGCTGCTTCGGTGGGTAGCGCAAATCAGCGCTGCAGGCCCACCAGCAGTATTTGGTCTACCAGCCCTGGGGGCACACACAGTGCACTTATACTAGGGACTGACAGGTAAACCAAACGAGCCAATTATGGTTATCCCAATTCATACAGTCATCTTTACACAGGGAGCATTCGCGTTGTGGCACTGATTGGCAGTGGCACAGCGCCCAGAGCATCTAAATCCAGCCAACATAAAAGATAGGAGGCGAAAAGAGGAAGGGAGACCCGCGCCAATGATGCCAGGTCTAACAGGCACGTTGATGAAAAAGCCCAAAATCAAACAGCAGGGATGTTGTTGACTAGGTCATCCACCACAATCGAGGAAAACTAGCCTCAAACAGCCAATCGTCCAGGTACAGGCACACTGAAATCCCAAACCTCAGATGCGCTTTAACAACCCCCATCAACTTGATGAAGACCCAAGGAGCAAATATTTGTCCAAATAGAAGGACTGCAATTGGCATTAAGAGGACACTGCCATGTACCACCCTATGTGACTGCAGGATCAGAATGTGCAAATACGTGTTCTGCAAGTATAGGGACACCAACCTGCCTTCTGCCTACAGTGCCAGAACAACATGCACTAGGGTGAGCATCTAAAACTTCTCCTTGGCCAAGAAAAAATTCAAGACTCAGATATTGGATCGGACTAAGACTGCCATCCTTCTTAGCAACCAGGAAGTATAGAGAAGCAACCTTGTCCAATTTCCTGCACTTGTAGCAGCTCCACCGCACATATTCGCAGCAGGCCTGCCACCTCCTGCTTCAGAATCCAAAGGCGATTCTCTGACAGAAGGGACTAGCGATGAGGGATATAGGAAGAGGACTGTTAGAAGGGTAGTGCATACTTCCTTTCTAACATTTATAAGGCCCAGTGGTCTGAAGTTATGGCTGTACAGGCCTAATGGCCAAACAGGCCGCATGCTCTCCTTCAATGCAAAGCTAAAGCAGCTTTCCAGGTAGTGCAGAGAATGGTGAAGGAGAAGAGGAGGAGAATGGTTTAATGGTAGACTAAACAAAGAAAGATGCAATCTGAGGCTAGCTGAACGAGCGGAGAATCTCACCGTCCCTCGAATACCTTAAGCACCCAAGATCTGAGGAGCACCTACAACAAACGCAGCAGAAACTCAAAAGTAAATTTCTTTAGAAACCAACTAAACAAAGCCAGAAATCGCCTCAAAAAACTGTTCGAAAGTGTCAAATTACAATCTAATAGACAACCCAACCCTTCCACTATTGGATTCAACCTACAACCAAACTGCAAGAAATTTGCCTCCTTCCTGGAAAAGACAAAAAAGATTGAAAGTGACCTTCAAATAACAATTGAGCACCTTCCGGTCATACCTCAAAACAGCCCACGCCTATGATCGCCCAGCCCCCACATCCAACAAGACATACCCTCAAAAACAACACTTCGTGGAACACATTCAAAACTTGTGATGAAAACGACATTCTTAAAATTCTATCAAAACTCAAACCATTTCTGCGACTCTAATTTCTTCAATGAGATCAAAACATCTATACTCCCACTCTAGACCAAGATAGTGAATGCTTCACTACTTCAAGGCGCTATACCAGACTGCCTAAAATCTGGGAAGGTTACCCCTAATCTGAAAAAACTTAGAGCAGATCTTGCGGACCCAAATAACTTCTGTCCAATTTCCACCAATCCGACTCTGGCAAAGCTACTTGAGAAATGTGTCCATTTCCAATTATGTAAACACACAGGGCAATTCCAATCCGGCTTCCGTCAGGGCCACAGCATTGTTGAAACAGCCCTTACTCACATAGCTGATGACGCATTAAAATTGCTGGATCAGAATGAATCTTGCCTTCTTATCCTCCTAGACCTCTCCTCAGCTTTCGATACGGTCAAACAGGACAGTCTACTTGAACACATAATGGGAATATCTGGGACCATTCTAAACTGGTTCACTTCGTTTTTCCACAACAGAACTGAAAGAATCAAGGTTAACCAGTCACTGTCCAATACCACTTCAGTCATATTAGGGGTCCCACAGGAGTCCACCCTTTCACCTACTCTTTAAACTTGGCACGGAGCCTTTAACTGAAATTCTGGAATTATCTAACATCCAATACCACATGTACGCAGACGATACCAAACTATACCTAAAAATCTCTTCCCACGAAGATAGCCGATCCCTCAACATAACTTTGCAAAAAGCCCAGACCTGACTGACTCGAAACCACCTCAAACGAAATGCACTCCTAAACGAATTCCTCTTAATCGCCCAACCCAGACAATTCCTCTATATTGAAGATTGGATGAAGCATCTAACGGCCCTTATCTGCCTTCCACACGCTATAGATTCCACGAGATCTCTGGGAATAATCCTTAATAATCTTAGGTTAAGTGAAAAAGAACCACACAGTGTAGTTAGAAAAATATGTATTTATTATAAACACTCACTAACACATTGCAATATCTCCTACCCGGAGATATAAACACAATACACACAAAAACTTTGGAAACAGAATACGTAAATAACACAAATACACAGTGGTTTCCAGGGGGAGACCAAACCATATACTAAAATAGTGGAATACGAAGCACGACCTAAGTCGAGACTGGACCCAGAAGACGTAGAAGAGTCTGGGACCTAAAGAACTACCCAAGGTAAGTACCCAGGAATCCCACTGAGGACGTGTGCAGAGTGGGAACACGACAGCGTGCTGAATACAAGTCAATGGGTAAGTTGCGGTTGCAGTTTTAAAGAAGGACCCTTTCCAGCAGACCCTGAAAAAACCCAGTGGAGGATAGAAGGTTGGAGAGTCACCCCCACCCGTGGATATCTCAGGAACCAGGATACCTACACCAGGGGAGCTGGATGCATAGGTGCCAAGTGATGTCGGAAACCGCTGTCAACCACAATGGAGTACTTCAGAAAAGATGCCGCTGGCCAAGAAGGTGAAAGAGTCCAGTGAAACCTAAGGGTGGATTCAAGATGAGCGGTAACTACAAGCAGAGGGGGACAGAGTCTAAGCCACTCAGGAGTGACCAGGAGGCACGGAGGACGAATGCCCACCGATGTCGGGGATGCAGGAGAGTTGACGGTGCCTTTGAAGTTGCAGCTGTGCGGACCAGGCGACGCTGTGGAAGACAAGGAGCAGTTCACAAGCTGTCCCACGTCAGATATCAGGAGCCAGGGGGGTCAGTGTCCGGCAGGGGCACCAACAAGCTTTGCCAACGGCAACCAACGTAGTTGTAGAAAAAGGTGTGGTGTCGGGACCTGCAAGGTCCAAGTCACTCACCACGAGCAGGCAAGTCAGAGCAGGCTCCGAGCAAGCAGGGGAGCCCACTGGAGCCAAATAAGACCCTTAAGAGGACCCACAGGCCGAAGGCACAAGAGTCACAAGGACCTCGAGCAGCTCAGCAAAGGATGAAGGACTGCGGTACAGAGGAGGCGGTGCAGGCAAAGATCTTGGCAACAGGAGATGCTTGAGCTGCTTGGAGCCCGAAGATCTCTGGTGAAGAGAGTCAACAAGCCTTGGCAACGGCAAGTCGACGCGGTGCACAGGGGTCCTGTCCCAGTGGTTCCGACGAGGGATACTTGCCTCAAACTCGGTATGAAGACCGTGCAGGCCTCAAGGGAGTTGGAGAACCACCACCTGTGTTGCTGAACCTTTGAGTCCGTTGGAGCTCAGGAACAGCAGTCCAGTCAGCTTCGTTGCGGTGCCTGCAGATGCAGGGGAGTGACTCCTTCACTCCAAGGGAGATTCCTTCGGGTGTCTTGGATGTCCACAGGCCTTGTGAAGAACCTGTATGGAGCACAGGCACAGATGTTGCAGAAGACTGGCAGGACGATGAGACCAGGAGCAGCAGGAGTTTTCCCAGTTGCAGTTTTTGTTCCCAAAGCAAAGTCCAACGTGCCCAGACGGTTGAAGATTAAGTCGTTTCGGATCTGAATCTTGTCCCACAACGAATCTAGGGACCCACCCACAGGTAAGACCTTAAGTACCCTAAGGAAAGGGTTGGGACGATTCAGGGGTCCCTCCCTGAGGAGGGGCTTGACAGTGGGGAGAATACTCCCATGTCCTTTGTCCAGTTTCATGCCAGAGCAGAAGCCAATGGCTCCCTGAACTGGTTTCAACTGGAGTATGCAAGGAGGGCACCAAATGTGCCCTTTAAAGCAGTCTAGTGGCACTGGCAAGCCCCCCGCACTGTCCCAATACACTTAGTCCTGTCTGGGAGGTGGTCACACCTCCCTGTGACAGGAAACCTATTGTCCTGCCTTCCCCTGCTCGAGCTTGGCTCAGCAACAGGAGGGCAGAATCTTGTCTCTGGTCGGTAGCAGCCATAGTTTGCTGTCCGGGTCTAGAGGACTGGTACCGGGAGCACTGAGGGCCTCCCGGAGGAGCTTTCCAGTGAATGAAATCATACCTCCAACACCGTTTACAGTGTTGAGGTATGATTCCAAACACGACCGGGTTCGTTTCAGTCCGTTTAGAGATCGCCATTGCGCAATGACGCATGGCCACTCTATGTATCATAATGGCTGATGTACTTACAACCCGGGAGAATGGACTCCATGGATTGTAGGGGTGTCCTGCTATTGCAGGGGCACCCTCACACTTATAACCGAGCACCCTGCTTTTAGGATTGAAAGGCCTGCCTTAGGGGTGACATAGGTTTTAAGTGTAGTGACCTCAAATTTAAGTAAACTTCTATATGTCGCAAGTGGTGCTAGCATCAGCTTACACAGGCTGCAATGGCAGGCCTGTAGTCTCAATTTGAGTGGTCTCCCATGGGTGGCATAATACATGCTTCAGCCCATGGGGCCCCCTGGTGTACCTATGCCCTGGGTACCTTGGTACCATATACTAGGGACTTACAAGGGTACACCAGTAGCCAATCTGGGGGGTACCCAAGTACTCACCATGTCCAATTTAGGGAAGAAGCACAGAGACTGGGGTCCTGATTAGCAGGATCCCAGTCAGACTAGTCAGAAAAACATAGCAACACCAGGCAAAAAGTGGGGTTAATCATGCAGAAGGATCCTACCTTCCTACAAACCGTTTGCAGTCTGCCTAGTTACAAGTTGGCTCCACTAAGGGCATCCCTCAACTCTGCTGCAAGGCTCATAACTGGATCCAAAAGAAACAACCACATCACTCCTGATCTGAAGTCGCTGAACTGGCTCCCATATGAGACAAGGATACAGCTGAAAATTCCTTGCATGACCCATAAAGCCATACATTTCAACACACCAAAGTACCTAGCTGAAAAACTAGAGCTGTCTGGCGGCTGTAGATCTAGTAGCTCCAACAACCTACTGTTAAAACCTCAAATTTCAGAGAAACAAAACCTACAACCGAGCTTTCCCAGAAATGGCCCAGAGATTCTGGAACTTCTTGCCCCCGATATCAGATTGAACACTTCAACTGAATCATCCAAAAAAGAAGTCAAAATGCTTCTGACGAACAAATTTCTACCCTAGGACTCACTGGACTTATTTATGGGCACTGAGATATCGCAATGTCTGGTTTTTAATCTCTTGCTATGTCCATGTTTATTACCTATTGTCCTTGCATATTTTACTCCACTCACGGTCAGCATATATGTTTGTTGGTTGTTTGTACATGTTTCTTCTTGCCCAACCATGTGTAAGGCGCTCCAATAACCTTTAAGGTCAAGTTTGCGCTATATAACTCGTCTGGTGGACAACGCAACCAGACTGTTTTGTATGGGAGAGAGCCAGCCTAATCATACTGTGTGGAAGGCTGAAGGTCGAGAGAAAGGTAAAGTCTATCACCTGGCAACAAACCAATTCACAGCTGGGGATGAGGTGGGTTTGCCTCATGCTCCTTTGATAGGCTCAAGTAAGGCATCATTGAAAGTTAACAGAGGTTCTGAAGACCTCAATCAGTGACCTGGCTTTCAGGCAGTCAGGGGCAACTTTATGACATCTGCTGCTTTAACACTGCGTGGAAGGATCTCTCTTCCGGTGAGTGGGTGGGGTGAGGACATTCCATTGCTCTCTCAGGAAAGGTGCCATCCCATTAGCATTCTGGAGAGTCAGGTAATCCTCTGCATCAGAGGATGGTGGACTCCGCAAATTCATCGGCTCATTGCTGGGTCTAACATTTGGATAGGGTTTAAGTCCGAACCAAAGATGACCTCCATAGTTTGCCAATAATGTTAGCTTAGCACCGGTTCAGGCTGTGAAGTTCTCTGTGCCCATCTCTGGGCCTCCCTCCTAGACCTGTGGAGGATCTCTCGATGGAGGAAGCTTCACCAACTGTGTTGGGACAGTCTGGGCTTTTTATTTCTCAGAAGCAGCATAGATGTAGGATCAAGAGATTAGACAAGCTTTATCTAAACTCTTTGGCAGCTAATGAAACTTTGAAACAGTCCTTTAGACCCCACAGCCTCACAAGGCTAAGAATGTTTTGTTTAAAACTTGCTGTCTGGTTTCCAGTGAATCCCTTACACAACATTCAGTTTTTCAGTCCAGCAGATTAACTTTAAAATAAAGCAATTGATGTATGCATATAAAGGTGCCAATTCGTGGAAAAGGCAATTGCGACTTAGTGGAGAAATTATACTAAAGGACAAAAAAGTTATATTTTCTACAGATGACAGACATGTCTCGTTCAAGTGGAATTGGTATCGAAAGACCAGTAAACTTGAAGAAATAACAGGTACACATGTTCATTTTGGTGAATGCCAGTGAACTGTGAACGAAGAAGTTAGTTACTTACCTGTAATTCCAGTTCTCCAACACTGATATCTTTTATATATTCACTGCTTGAATAATTACCCATCAGGCTGGGAATACGGTACAATATAGCAATAAACTGTGTAAAAATATACAGCATACCGTATACAATGCAAAAGGGCCATAGGCCTGAAATAACAGTATTTTTAGTAGCACATCTACTTCATTTGAAAGAACCTAACTTCGGCTAATGAGGTGGAAGCTAAAGCTCTCCTACTCCCTCAAGAGGCTACCATAGCTCAGATTTAAAAGCACAAGTGTAAGAATAAAATACGATGAGCCTTTGACAGCGGAAGAGGGAGGGTTGCATGAGAATATATAAAAGATATCAATGTTGGAGAACTGGAGTTGCAGGTAACCAACAAATTTCTTCTCCAAGATTGGATCTTTTGTATTTTCACATGCTTGAATTAGAATAGCAAGCAGTACACACTACAAAATACAAGGGGGAAGCAGGCTGACCTTTAATGAAACCGTTTTCCAGAACTGCTTGTCCCACTGGTGCGTCAGCTTCTGTGTCCACATCTAGGCAGTAGTAGTTCGTAAAAGTATGCCTGCTCCTCCAGGTAGCTACATGGTAGACATTCTTTAAGGGCACCCTAGCATAGAGTGCCGCAGTGGAAGGCATGCCACTGGTGAAATGCACCCTCACTTTTCCATGCAGGGGTCACTTGGCTTTGGCATGACAACCAATGAGCTAGCACCTGTTTGGACAGGGCTTGAGCGTTTTGTGGTTGATTAAACAACAGAAACAGCTGGTTTAATGTGCGTATGCCCTTTGTCTTGTCTACATAGAATCTGAGACATATACGCAAGTCCAAAGAATGTAACAATCTTTCTGCTGTTGAAAATTAGTTTGGAGAGAAAGATCTAAGAATGACAGGTTGATTTAGGTGAAAGTCAGTTGGAAAAGTTTGGAATGAATTTAGGGCTGTTTCTGAGAATTACCTGGTCCTTCGTGAACCAGAGAAAAGGCTCCCTGATGGTGAATACTTGAATCTCTCGCACTTCGAGCTAGGAGGAGTGCTGTTTACCAAGAAACACATTTCAAGTCTGCTTTATGTATAGGGTCAAAAGGAGGTATCATCAGCTGACTGAGGACTGTATTAAGCTGCCTTTGAACCAGAGGATGTTGAAGAGGTGGAATCACTGTGAATAGCCCTTTCATAAACTATTTAATGATCCTTTGGGAAAACAGAGTAGATGCTGATATATCAGCTCTTCTAAATTTTGAGATTGCAGCAAGATGGACCCTGCCTGAGGAATATTTCAGCCCACTCCTGGTTAAATTTAACAATTATCGAAGGATCTAAATAGGCTTCATTTTAAGTGGATGATAACCCTTCTTCCTGCACCATATACAGAAACGTTTCCATTTAGCGTGCTAAGTCTCATCGCTGGAGCCCAAGCCTGTGCCAGAATAGGTTTATATTATTGCGGTAGAACTAAATTGACAAATACTAGGTGTTCAGGTACCATGCGGTCAACTTCAGGGACTTGGGATCGTGGTGGAGAAGCTCAACTGAGTGCATCCAGCTGATCTTTCTTGCAGCCTGGCAGATGTTCCACAGTGATGTCTATCCTGTGAGAAACTGCTTAGTACCACAGCAGCTGAGCCTCTTCTGAAAGGAGATTGGACCACGTTCCTCCTTGCTTGGCTATGTACAGCATGGATGTTCAATCAATCAATCAATCATGTCACTTATAAAGCGCACTACATACCCGCGAGGGTCTCAAGGCGCTGGGGGAAGAGGGGGGTGGTGCTGCTACTGATCGAAGAGCCAGTTGTTTTATCCATTTCGACTTACACTGGCAGACCTGCCAATATGGGGAGGAAAGCTTGTAAACCTAGTCGTATGATGGGCAGTTCCAACACATTGATGTGGAGCCTCTTCTCTGCATCTGTCTGACCAGAGGCTTGTGGTTGAATATTCTTGCAGGTGAGCTTCCCATCCGTTACGGACACACCCGTAGTGAGTATTCACCTTTGTTATCGGCAGAAAAGACAGGTATTTAGGTTTGATGGGATCCTCCACCACATTAATGCTTGCTTCAAGCGCCTTGTGACACAGACCGTATCTATCCATTAGCCTTCTATCTGTTTCGATTGCAAATCCAGTTTTTGCTGGGCAGGTCTCATACAGGGCCTGCAAAACTGAATGATGGCTATACATGATGCCATCAGTCCCAACAGGGACATGTCTTACCACACTGTGATTGATTGTTTTCTAGTAATAGTCTTTGCCACAGTCTACAACTTTCTCACTTTTTCCGCCGATGGAAAAGCTTTTCCCAACTGTGTGTCGAATATCACTCCCAGAAATTGGATCTTTGTCTGGGGTTCCAGCGATGATTTTTCTCTATTCACAGTGAGACCCAATCTCCGGAAGAGACTGATGCAGGCATTCGTAGTAGCTTTTGTTCCTTACCTGGATGGCGCTTTGACTAGCCAGTCATCCAGGTATGGAAACACCTGGCGACCTTCTCGCCTGAAAAAAGCGGCCAATGGGGCGAGACATTTGCTGAATTTGAGGTGCTGGTTTGAGTCCAAAAGGGAGCGCCTTGAGCCTGGAGCTGGCAGTGCTACCCTGCTACTGAGAATCGAAGGTACTTTGTGTGTTCAATGAATGGGTATGTGGAAGTATGCATCTCGGAGGGATAGGTAGATCAAAAAATCCTCTCCCTGCATTATCAAGAGGACTTCTTGTAAACGAATCATTCAAAATGACTATCTTAATAAGCTGTCTCAGATTCAGTACTGGTCTCCATTGACCAGTCTTCTTGATTAGGAAGAACATGGAATAGAATCCTTGGTTCCTTTGCAATTTAAAGATAATTTCAATGGCTCCTAAGAAGAGAAGCATGAGAATTTCCATGTGAAACTCCCTCAAATGAAGATGTTCTTTCTTTCTTGGTGGACAAACTGGGTGTTTCTGGATGAACTCCAACGTATGGCCTGATCACCCATTTGTCTGAAGTTATATTCTTCCATGTGGGACCACAAACTTCTGAAAACTAGGTGGAAAAGGGGTTACAAGCGCTGGGAGTCATGGTCTTTTTTGATTTTCATTGTTTCGTGCTTGTGAAGAACCTTCCCTCCTGAAGACTTCCCGTAAGACTGTTGTTGGTTCCGACTGAAGGAGTATTCTTGATTGTATCCAGACTGTTTGAGGAGAATATGAACATCCACTACCTCCATATCGATTGAATCCTCCTCTGAAAGTTTGTGATCTTCTTGAGCCTCAAAAATTGCGATTCTCCTATTACCATGACCAGAGAATCTGGATTGCATTAAAGACACGGAGGCTAACATTATGCATTATTCTTTTAATGCAACTTCAAGTAGCCATTTTAAAGTTACATCACAAAGCAAAGCTCTAGAATGTACATATGTTACGATGGCAACAGGAACACACAGATCTGCCTCTTTTAAATGCAATGAGAAAAAGGTAAAGTTCTTCTAAAGGTAAGGAAATCTTAGACAGAATCGTGATGGCAAAGGCTTCTCCTTTAAGGCAATGAAGAATTCCAAGTAGAAAGAAAGCATGATGTCGAGACTTGCTTGAACTGTATCTTGATGAGGAGCCAATCAAGTTGAATTAGCTGAAAAGGACAAAATATTAAGAATTGAACTTAACGCCCTAAGTAATGGGGGGAAGAGAATTGGTGATAAAAAAGTGCATAATAAAGGCAAAATACAATGAAAACTGAGTTAAGTTCTTAACAAAACATTAACATAATATAAAACTCTAAGAACAAGACAAATGCAATAAATTGAAAAGGTGTTAAGATCCACTCCCGGGAGGGAGGGTTGGGATAATGTTAGCCTCCGTGTCTTTAATGAAATCCAGATTCTCTGGTCATGGTAATAGGAGAATCGCAATTTCATTACAAGACCAGAGGCTACCATTATGCATGTTGGTAGTCTAGTAAAACTACGTCAGACATGTGTTCGACAGGTTTGCAGTAATGTTTTGCAAAGGTATAGGAACTGGACCAGTCTGCTGCCTTAATGTCATCTAACTTACCTCCTTTCCAAAAGGACTGGCTAGCCATAGCGCCTCTTAAAGAATGTGCCTGAAATCTTTGGAGATCAATGCCTGCCAATTGCATAGCCAGTTTAACCCATCTAGCTAGGGAAGAAGAGGAGACAGGTTTGAAGGGTTTAACAAAGGAAATAAGAAGTTGGTTAACACCAGCGGAGCGATGTTGGTTCATCCTTGAATCATACTTCTTCATACAATCCACCACACACAATTTTTTTCAAGCATCCTTGGGTAAAAAAATCATATCAGACATTGTTTTAGTTCTCTTGAGAATTTCGAATCTGACGCCGAAGGAGTCATAAGACCCGTTAGATATTTCCAATGCTTTAACATACGAAACCCTACGGCAGGATATTAGACATAGGAGAGAAGCTAGCTTAATAGAGAGTCTTTTGATATCTAGCAAGTTATTATTAGACCAGTTAGAAAAAAGGTCAAGTAATAATTTAAGGTCCCATAGGGTATCGTATTTAGGTTTAGGAGGTCTTTTAAGCCTGATACTTTTCAATTCTGCATATTATTGAATTCTTGCCGATAGTTCTACCATTAAAAAGGGAATGACCTGCAGAAATGGCTGATCTATAACAGTTAATTGACCTATAGGAAAGACCTCTTTCAAATTGTTCAACAAGAAAATTGGCTACATGCACAATAGGAGCCTCCACGGAATCCAGGTTCCTTTCCAAGCACCAACGGAACCATCTTTTCCAGATGCCGTTGTATCTATAGTGTGTACCAGGGGCCCATTATTCTTGGAGGAGAGAAGAAGCCTGCACCAAAAGCCCAGAGATTTCATTGGCTCGCCTGACACTTTCCAGGCAAGAAGGTTCAAAGTCCCGTTCTGAAGAAGGGGATGTTCCAAACCGTCTATGTCTTTTAGGAGGCCTGGTGAAGCTGGAAGTAGAAAGGGTATTTCGTAAGCTAATTCCAAGGTCGTTGGAAACCAGGCTTGGGACGGCCAAAAGGGTGTTATTAGGACTATTGAAGATTGTTCCATCCTCAACTTCTGAAGGACGTGCTGGATCATTGCAAAGGGGGGAAAAGCATATCCCCGAATTCCTTTCCAAGATTGAAGAAAGGCGTTGACTGCCAGAGCACCCGGGTCTGGCATCCAGCTGAAGTATCTGGGACGTTGGAACTCGAGTCTGCTTGCAAAGAGGTCTACTTCTAAGGGACCCCAAAGATAGTCTAGATTCTTGAACGCATTTGTGTTTAGTTTCCAGTCGATGTGATCTACGAGGAACCTTGAATTCCAATCCGCACAAACATTGTTTTGACCCGGAAGGTATTCTGCTCTTAACGAAATTTTGTGTTCCAAGCAGAACATCCATAGTTTTTTGGCTAGGTTGGAGAGGTCTGGTGACCTGGTGCCCCCCTAGACGATTTATGTAGGCAACGGCCGACATATTGTCCATTTTGAGAATGACTGACCTCCCCTGAAGTGATTGTTTGAAACTCATTAGGGCATAAAGCCCGGCGGTTAACTCTGGGATTCTAAGACTCTGAGAAAGTCCTAATGCCTTTGCAGTGTCAGTTTTAAGAACCTGCAAAGCCTCAACTACATGTTTGCCACAAACAGTGAGGCCATCAAAAGGCATACCATGAATACAGGCTTAGACGTCAGTACAGAGGGCTATAGACTTTAACCAGCCTTGTCTTCTTAGTACAGTACCTCCTACCAGTTGGCGAAAACCTGTGTTTGAGACTGCCATTGCTGCGCCAAAGAAGGAAGAGGAAAGCTTTCCTTCCTTTAGGATCGTTCTCACTGCTTCATAACGACCTACAATTGCAAGGGCACTGCATGTCTTATTGAGGTTGCTGCCACAGACAAAATTCTTCAGCCCCGATTATCAATGCTTTTGCTATCCTTGTCTGGAGGACCGGAGGATGGCGTTTAAGGGGTCTTCGTTCTTCCCTGAGCTGCTGAAGAAATGACTCAATCCGGTTTTGTATGACCATTGAGACAAGCCGAATCCAGAGCTTTATACTTTTTCTCTAGACAAGGTATTATTGTAGCCGGCGTCTTCATTCATTTTAATCCTTCTGACCAAACAATCAATAACGGGTATGGTTTTAACAGACTTGCGAGGTTGCTCTTTAAAGTCATAAAGAAAACATGGTTGATCTACAGACGTCATTGGCAGATTGAATTTCTTGGCAGATCTTTCTATTAAAGAAATTTAGAGATATGTAGAATCCTGTGGTTTCGATCCATCATCATTTCCACTAGGGATGATTAATTTCCCTCTTGTATCATCCTGTGCTCCATCGTCTTGTGAAAGTTCAACCTCCTCCCCATCCACATACAAATATACCAAACCATTAGTTCTATCATCCATGTTCTCGGTGAACAGATCTGGAAGTTGGTTCCCTTGGCGGTGGAGGAGGAGATAGTAGCAACGGCTGCAAAGAAGGTGATACCAGCAAAGGAGCAGATGGAGCAGGTGGCAAAACGGGTGTAGCAGGTAACTTTAGGATTATCAGCTGATGGCTGTGGTAATAAATTAGTGAAAGTCTCCATCATCTGTTGCAACGTTGATAAAAAGGCCATTGGCATTTGAACAGATCTGGTTCCCAATAATAGCTTGGTGGTTTCTCTCATATCAATTTCAGTAGTTCGAGACAATCTTGCTGTGTGGAGGCATAATCACTAGCCTTCTCTTCTTGGTTTGATTGCATTTTTTGAGCTGGAGGTAAACGGGACTCCTTTAATGGTGAAAAAAACATCTCTTAAATTCACTGCTGACCGTAGTTGTCAACTGTATCTTCGTCCACGGTAATTTCACCATCGACAGTATGACAGACATCGTCGGAAGGGTCGCAGGAGACTGTATGGTCGACGGTCTCATCGACGAAGTTCTCCTCGCAGACGATGGTGTAGAAGTAGTCAGACGGTTTTGTCGTCGATGATGCCTTTGAAGATAGGTCTTTTGAAGATTTATTTTTCTTCACTACAGATTGATCTCCTCTATAGTGTCTATAGGTATGCTTGTATGTTTATCCTGCGAATTACCAGAAGATGTGGCTGCAAGCGCTGTACCATATAAATCATGCTCAGGAAACTGTATAAGTCTACTGTTGTGTGCTGCCTTCGTGGAAGTGCTTGGAGGGGCACTTTTCACAGAATCCTCCCCTGAAGAGAGGGCACCTCCTTTAGAAGGAGGAACATTCTCTTTTGTCCCTAAGGAATAATGGCAACCTCCTTTTTCTGTTTGAGAGTTTTAGTTGAAAATGTTTGACCCAAAAAAATATATTTATATGGACAATGTGGATCATCTGTGTAAATCTTACCACAAGCTGAACAAGGTTTAAAGAGAGACTTTTCTCTGTCAGCCATGGTCAGAGTTGGTGACAGTTGGTTGTCAGGTCAAAAGGTCTCCCTGGTTCAGAAAATAGTAATTTTCCCTAAAAACACACAGAACCTCCATGCTCAAGATAGGGCTGTTTCAAACCCAGGGCAGAACAAAATAGTAATAATTTCAGGTAAACTAAATGGTCAAAGCAGAGCTCTGCCAGTAGCTCCCTCACACTGAGATGCAGTAGAAATCTGAGCTATGGTGGCCTCTAGGGGGAGTAGGAGTGCTTGAGCTTCCACCTCACTGACTGAAGTTTGGGTTCTTTCAAATGAGGTGGATGTGCTACTTCAGATACTAAGTTGTTTCAGGCCTATGGCCCTTTTGCATTGTATAAGGCATGCTTTATATTTCTACACGGTTTACTGCTATATTATTGTAACGGGGATTTCCAGCCTGACGAAGGGGAATGATTCAAGCATGTGAATATATAAAAAAAAAAACAATGTTGGAGAATAAGCAAGCATCTCATTAGCAAAAGTAATCTCTTTAACCACTGCCCACAATTATGTCTTCAGTTAAAGGTTGCCTTTCATGCGATTTAGAGGTGTTTAACATACAGATGAATTAAACTAGTGACAAACAATTTTAAACGTTCACAACCTACAACTTTAGCTACAGTTCAGAAAAAGTCTTTAAAGGCAAACTTTGCCTACCATCAGTGAAGTCCTGAGGGTACACTGGCAACCTGCGTGATATATCTTCGAAAATCCCATTCCCAATATTATAAAAGTCCTGGATCTAAAAAAATAAAAAAAAATAAAAAGGAAGGCAATGTCATGACAGATAGAAACCTCATTCAAACATCAAAAAAATTGTAATGGCAGCACATTGAGGATCTGAATAGTTTACGGTCTTACATGGAAAATAAAAATGCTTGTGCTCTAATATCGAAAAATAAAATTCAATTTTTTATTACAGAATCGTATTTAACAACAATTATATAACATTCAACCCAATAAGGAATGGGCAATCTTGACTACACCTCATTTGGCTCTAACAGACTTCTATATTCTACATTCTTCCCTGTCACATCGCAACAGTTTTACGTCTGTATAAAGATTTATACAGATATAGCTAGCAACAGGGTTTTCAACAGTAAAGGAGACTGATACATATGGAGAATGATGGGGAATCTGTGGAGGCATAAATCAGAGACACAAAAGAGAGAAGCCCAACAGGAGGGATGTGATATACTGGTCTGTTTTCCCTTCCTCCGCAGTCACGTCTATACCCACATTTGTGGGGGCTAGTGAAATGTAACTAGATAAGCTCTCACAAAAGGAGCTTGTAACATTTATGAGCCATAACATGAAGGTGTTACTTAGTACGTGCAACAATGGTGAATACATTGGAAATGATTACTGCTGAGAACAACCATTTTCAGCATTATGTCTTTGCCAAAGTCCCTTTACGTACAACAGAATTCGCCCTATGTCCCAGGAGAATTTTTAAGTAGGTGGTACAGGAGTTGAGGAAAAGAATTACACAGATGCAGCTTAAACGAAAGTAGAGAAGCATATCTAGTGGGCCCATTTTCAGCAGGAATGAAGATGATTTATCGCACAGTGTGCTGCAAAGACCCAAGAGACTCTGCTATGGGCAGCGGTGCCCAAGAGGAGGGATTTCAAAGGTGAGACATAATAGGCATCTCCAGAACGGCTGGACTATCAGATCAAACGTGTTCAAATGCTTGAATAGTCTTACATGGGAATATAGGTTGAGTCATACGGAGGTCTAAAAATCTCTACGCTTAGGGTTGGTCAGTGAAAACATGCTGTAGGCCTGATCCTATAGTTTTCTTCAGTGGAAGCTAATGGGTAAGATCGCTTGTGAGTAAATATCAAGATAATACAGATCAACTTTGGATCTGGTTTTCCCTGGCCTTATTACCATTGTTTTTGTTACATTTATTGTACTTCTATTGTATTTGTGGTTTTGTATAGCACAGATAAGACTTGACTGTGGTATGTTTTACACAAGTTACAGGGTCAAAACATAACAAGGAGATGAAGAGTTGTAAAACAGATATATGGCAGGAGGGATTTAGTATGAACCATGGGGTAGGCAGGATGAATGTAGTTTGCAACATGCGACACAGGACATAAGAACAATTCTTTGAGGGTGCTTTTCTTTGGTGTTCAAGTCAGAGGGCATCCAAGCTACATCATTTCTGCTGACTACATCAGATGAAGAGTTTATTACCTTGGTAGTTTGTAGATGTAGACTGTATTGCTTTATGTATAATGCAGGCCAATTTAAAAGTACTCCTGCTTTCAATCAGAACCAAACTCTGTGAAATCACCATAGGTATGATATGGTTGTACTTCCTGGTTCCAGAGACCAGTCTAACTGAAGCATGAAATTCTGCCTTCAGAGGAGGCAGATGTAGTTATGGTGTTGCAGTCAATAAGAAGTTGCCACAGTCTATTTTTGATTGGACAAGTGACTGGACAGCTTGT
Source organism: Calotriton arnoldi (assembly GCA_963921515.1). Taxonomy (NCBI): domain Eukaryota; kingdom Metazoa; phylum Chordata; class Amphibia; order Caudata; family Salamandridae; genus Calotriton; species Calotriton arnoldi. The sequence goes on along the minus strand of CAWUFW010005835.1, from coordinate 523,474 downwards.
TTGAATCCTGCATTGTAAAGGAAGGGTGTTATGCCACATAAAACTCTAATTCTTAATTTTTCTCCTTTTGCTAATGTTGCTTATGTGGGTTTGGAGAGTGATATTCTTACCCAGCACCAAGCCCAGAGATTTGTCGAAATTTGAGATTGGCGACAAGCCAGGAGGTTGTGTGTTTATCCAGGATTGCAAAGGGATTGAGCAGATGAGGTAGAGAACAACTTTTGTTGCATTTAATTTAGTAGATGTCGAACTAATGTGTCTAATTGTCAGACAATCTGGGACAGTGACATGACAGTGATATTGTATCATGTAGATCCAAAACAGCATTGCAGATTTCCTCACCTTTTGAATACCTCCAGGCATCAGACTGGATCCAGAAAATAAACTTTTTCAAAGTAATATTCATCAGCACCACAGGTGGCATCGTATAATGTCACGGCTCCACTTACGACCCAATCTCGTGCATTCGTGATGTCAGCCTCTACAAATATACATCACCTGCTTGTGCTGGCGTCAGTTTTTGTAAGTACCAATAGACGTGGAGCCTTTAGAAACTCAATATTTATAGATTTGTGTGTGCTGAAGACTAGTAATAGAATTGTTTTATCCACAGATTGTCAAGAGACCACTCCAAAGAACGGGGGGTGGGAGGGCAGGTGAGGAATCTGTGGTTAGATAGTGTCTCTACCAGAAAACGTGTTACGGAAGGTAAGTAACTTGTTCTTCTGATAGAGACTTCTAACTGCAGATTCCTCACCTTTCCAATAGATAACAGGAGTACCTCCCTGGTGGTTGGTCTATGGAATGGTGGTTCAAACTAGAAAATCCTATAGACCAGACCAGGCAAAATGTACTTTCCCCCTGACTTGGTTATCCAGGCAATAATGTCTGATAAATGTATGCAAGGAAGCCCATGTCGCAGACTTATAAATATCCAAAACCTGTACGCCCCTAACTAATTTCGTAGTAGCAGCTTTGGCCCTAGGAGAATGTGCACGCAATCCTTCCGGCGGTGGTTTTTGAGCTAGTCCATAACACATCTTAATACATAAAACAAATCTCAATATAGTTCTCTTTAGCACCACCTTACCCTTTTTTACTCCAGAAAACCAGACAAAAAGTTAATCATCCTGTCTGAATTCCTTAGTTCTCTTCAGATTAAAAACTGAGAGCTCATCTAGGCAATGTAATTGGTCTTCCTCTTTTGAGGGATGAGGTGGTGCATAAAAAGATGATAAAGTGATGGACTGTCCCTCATGAAAAGCGCAATCACCTTAAGGGAGGGATGCCGCTCCTGCTGAAAGGACTAACTTATTAGAAAGAAAATGAAACATAAGGAAGCATTGACGACAAAGCATGAAGCTCACTTACTTGCATAGTGGATGTAATAGCTATAAGGCACAATGTTTTCAATCTCAACAGCCTTAAAGAACAACTATGCATATGCTCAGAAGCCAAACATTAAAAAAGTCAAAACCATACTTAAATCTCACTGTGGCATTATACATGGAACAGAAGGAAACATATGGATCAATCCCTTAAAAAAATGTATCACAATAGGGGATTTAAAAAATGACGGTTGGTCTGGCAAATGTAAAAGTCGAAAGGGCAGCTAAATAACCTTTAACCATGTACACAGCAAGGCCTTGCTGTGCCAGAGATAAACACCACATAAGAATGTCAGAGAAGGAAGCATATAAGGGTTGCATTTGAAGTGAGGAATATCACACAACAAACATCTTCCAGCGACCATCAAACAGTTTTTGTAAATGGACGCCTAGCTGCCAAAAATCGCATCTGAGAACTTCCGTAGGAGGATCCTATATCAACAACTGGTGCTGCTCAATTTCCATACATTCAGGTGTAAACTACTCGGGTTCAGCTGGATAACTCTACTCTGCTGCAGCGATAGGAGATCCTCCCGAAGAGGCAGCCAAATTGGAGGACTGATGCTCATGGCCAGAAGTTCTGGATACCACACTCTCCTTGCCCAGTCTGCAGCCAGTAGGAATACTTGGGCCCAATCTCTCGATTTCTTGCGCACTCTAGGCAGGAGAGGTGGAGGCACTGTCGTGTAGTTCCTAGGAGTCCCCAGGACCTGCGCGTTTTGAATGGTCCCGACCGCTTCTGGACACCCCCACAGGATACGTCAGCAATTAGACCAGCTAGCTCTACAGTGCCACTAACACCCCCCATGTATACTACAGTGGTGTAGGTAGTCTCTGGTAACCACTGAACATGACAACCATGAATCCTCAGGGATCGTGGAACACAGTACAGTACGTTTCGCTCAGACACTCGTGCTTGCTTTCTCTCAGGAAATACACAGGATGGTGATTAGGACGTTTCAATAAATATTTATTGGTCAAGCGACAATCTTGTGTAAAACATATGTGCTGCGACAATCAGGAGACAGAAGCATACGAACGATTGCTAGTACCAATATGGTGAATAGTAGATACATTTCTACCACAGTGCTAATAAGATGTACAGAAACCGTTCAGATAAAAACAGTAGCACTTCCATATTCCTAAAATGCGCGCCCTAAGTAATTCTCTAAAATGTACCTAGTCTAACCTGGATATGTAGGTGTATGTGCGTATAGCTATGTGCATCTGTAGCCAAGAAACCCCTAGGGATGAACCAGTCCCTCACCTGATGGTTTAGAACAAAGGAACCTGTCTCTGCGTCGAAGATGACAACCCACAAGGGATGTCAGACCGCTGTGTGTCGAAGATTCGGCATGCAGGACCCCCGTGTCAGCCTGGAAGAAATTCTCCTCTAATTTGTAAGGAGGTGGGGGGGGGGGGAGAGGGGGGTGAGGGTCTTTGATACTAAAGTGGTCACTCCAGGGTTTTTTCTAGAATCAATATGTTTTTAAAACAACCATGGATGTTTTGAAAACAATCAAATGTTTTGAAAACAATCACCGATGCTTTTCTAAACAAGTGCGATCATGCACAGCTGACTGTTGGCCAAGGTTGAAAAAATGGTAACCCTTATACAGAATAAATCTGTTGTGCCTCGGGACAGGTTTATGTACGCCAGGTACAGGGATTCTGATAGAAGACTAAGAGCCTGGTGTTGAAGAGAAAGGAGAAAGCTATTAGGTAAAAGGTCACCTGTTTAGAATAGTTATTGTCGTGTGGCTGGGACAATGTATGTAAAATGGAGTATACAGGACAGGGCTATTCTAAAGGACATGACGGCATATAGGAGTCCCAGCCCCCAATGCATGTGAAAGGCGTCCCCTAGGCAATGCGCAAAATTCTGAAAACTGCACGTTCTCTACGGGCGTGTTTAAATGCCATCAGTAATCCGCCAGGTATCATCGGCTGAGTTTGTCCGCTCTGATGTTTAAAAATCCTGCCAGAAGTTGGACAATCAGAGATATGCCCTGACCGCTCAGTCACTTCTAAAGACGAAGAGCTTCCAAGCACAGAATCCATGACCCTGCTCCGCTCTGTTTGCTGCAATACCACACTGCAGTCGTTTTTTCTGTTACTACCTGTAATCGTTCCCCTTTGATCCTTGGGAGTAAACACTTTAAAGCTAAACGGATCGCTCAACGCTCCAAAACATTTATTTGAGGTAGAGTTGCCGCCGGAGACCAGGGTCCACAGATCTACACCCAGATGACCTCCGCAGCCCAGTAACGGTGCACCGGTCACAACAGTCAGTTCTGATTGGGGAAGGGAGAGCTGACTGCCACTGGTACGATTGCAGTCGAGTAGCCACCACTGCAGGTCTTTTGCAGTCTCCTCAGACATCCGAGTGAAATTTGATGGATTTCCTTATTGTTGAGCCCATTGAGACTTCAAATTCCACTGCAGAGCCTGCATGTACTACCTGGCACAGTCCACAAATAGGATGCATGAGGCCAAGAGACCTAAAAGTATCAGAGCCGCTCTCACTGAGACTCAGGCTGCAGGTTTAAACATCGGGATCATAGCCTGAATTTCCTGGACTGGTTTAGGTACATCTCGAATCAATACCATATCCAGCATAGTACAGATGAAAGGGAGCCTCTGTGAAGGAGTCAGGTTTGACATTGGCACATTGATGGTAAAACCCAACAATTTCAATAGGTCAGCCATCATTTGGAGATGGTTGTATACTGCCTGAGGTGAATTTGCTCTTAAATCCAGTAGCCGGGGTATGGGAAGACTGGTATTCCCAACCACTGGAGACTGGCTACAACCACCGCCATCACCTTTGTGAACACCTAAGGTGCACTGGTGAGGACAAAACTGTAAATGCTTCTATGCCTCCTGAAAACGTAGGTAACGTCCGTGAGATTGCAGGATGGGAATGTGAAAATACACATCTCGCAGATCTAATGCTACCATCTAGTCTCCTGGATCCAGGACAGAAAGAACTTGGGCCAAATTGAGCACTTTTAATTTGTCTTTCGTCAAAAAGAAGTCCTTATTTAGGAAACTGGAACCCTCTCTATCACTCCTTTTATAAAGAGAGCCTGGACTACTTGATGACTAGACAAATCGTCCTCCTACAGATGTTGTGGTGGTGGAACAATGTCCACAGGGAATGTCTGAAAGAGTAGGGCATATCCTTGTGCCATGATCTGGAGCACCCATTGATCTGGTGTTATGCTCCTCCATGCTGGGAGGTATTAGGTGATGCGAACTCCCACCGGCTGATTGTGAGGCACAAAGGTCAACTCGGAGAGGCTTTGAGGTTGCTGCAGTAGAGGGGATGGGGTCTGAGGGTTGGGCAGATCATTGCACCAGAGTGGCTGAACGTTGCCTGCCTGCTCCACAACCACACCCATGCCTGGGTGGTCTGCTGTATTGAAGGCATGTGCAGTCTTTAAAGATCGCCTCTCCCAAAATTGTGAAAGGCGAACTGAATAGCTGGAGACAAGCATCTGTGGTTCTGGCCACTTGATCTGCTGTTGGTGCCTTCAGTAGCCAATCATCCAAGTAGGGTACTACTTGGTGACCTTGAGAACGTAGGGTGGCAGACACTAGTGCGAGGCATTTTGTAAATATTCTGGGTGCTGACTTGAGGCCGAAAGGGAGAACCTTGAATTGGTAGTGGGTACCAGCTACCGTAAACCTGAGGAATTTTAGGTGTTTACGATGGATGGCGATGTGGAAGTATGCGTCTTCTCGACCAAGTGAGGTCAAAAAGTCGCCTTTGTTGAGGCAACGCAGGATCTCTGCTAAGGTTACTGTAGGAGGCTGGCTTAGTATATAGTGCTCACTCAAGTGTAGCACCCTGCACTAATCCAGTCAACCCTTATGGTGATTTTAGTGGTCTTAGACAACCTTAGAAAACTCTCCAAGTGGTAGCTGTGGAGAGCCGGCTTAGTCCAGAAGGAGTGTAAAGCAGCTTGTTTTACCAGATCTTAATCTTACTGGTATGGGTTAAGTGAAAAAGAACCACAGTGTATTTATAAAAATAGGTATTTATTATAAGACACTCACTAACACATAATGATATCTCCTACCTGGAGATATAACACAATGCACGCAATACTTTGCAATAAAAACAGGTAAGTAGCACGAATACACAGTGGTCGCCACGGGGAGACCAAACCATATACTAAAATAGAGGGATGTGAATCGCTACTCGAGTCAAGACTGTACCCAGAAGACTTAGAAGTGCTGGGGACCCAAGGAACCACCTGAGGTAATGACCCAGGAACCCCACGGAGGCCGTGTGCAGTGTGGAGATACGACTGCGTACTCAATTCAAGTCAATGGGTAAATCGCAGTTGCAATTTTTAAGAAGGACCCTTCCCAGTGGACCCTGAAGAAACCCTGTGAAAGACAGAAGGTTGGAGAGCCACCCCACCCGTGGATACCCTAGAAACCAGGATACCTACACCAGGGAAGCCGGGTGCATAGGTGTGAAGTAGCGTCGGAAACCGCCGTCAAACTCAATGGAGGATTTCAGGAACATGCTACTGTTCAAGAAGGTGAAAGTGTCCGGTGGAACACAAACATGGATTCAAGTTGAGAAGTACCTGCACGCAAAGGGGACAGAGTCTATGCCACTCAAGAGTGACCAGGAGGCATGGGAGACGAATGCCCACCGATGTCAGGTGATGAAGGAGAGTTGCCGATGACCTTGGAGCTGCAGCTGTGTGGACCAGACAACGCTGTGAAAGACCAGGAGCCGTTCACGAGCAGTCCCACACCGGATGACGAGAGCTGAAGGGTCGTGTGTCGGGAGCACCAACAAGCCTTGGCAATTGCAAACAACGTGGCAAGCGAAAAAGGAGCAGAGTTAGGACCAGCAAGGTCCAAGTGACTCACCACACGCAGGGGAGTTGGCGAAGGCCCTGAGCAATCAGGGGAGCCCACTGGAGTCAAAGAAGAGCCTCGAGAGCACCCACAGGCCGGAGGCACAAGAGTCGCAAGAGGACCTTGAGCAGCTCACCAAAGATGCAGGCCCACGGCGCAAGAGATGCAGTGAGGATGAAGATCTTGGTTGGAGGAGATGCTTGAGCTTCTTGGAGCCCGAAGATCTCTGGTAAAGATGGCCAACAAGCCTTGGCAATGGCAAGTCGACGTGGTGCACAGGGGTTTGGTTCCTGCGGTTCAGACGACAGACACTGGCCTCAAACTCGGTGAGTAGACAGTGCAGGCCTCGAGGGAGTTGTAGAACCACTGCCTGTGTTGCGGAGCCTTTCGGAGTCCATGGGAGCCCAGGAGCAGCAGACCGGTCAACTTGTTTGCGGTGCCTGCAAATGCAGGGAAGTGACTCCTTCACTTCAAGGGAGATTCCTTCAGGTGTCTTGGATGTCGATAGGCCTTTGAAGGATCGTGTATGGAGCACAGGCACAGACGATGCAGCTGACGAGCAGGACGACGAGACCAGAAGCAGCAGGAGTCTTCCCAGTTGCAGTCTCGGTGTCCAGAGCGAAGTCCAGCAAAGTCCAGAGTGCCCATACGGTCGAAGATGAAGTGGTGTCTTGATCTGGATCTTGTCCCACGACGAATCTAGGGACCCACCCATAGGTAATCCCTTAAGTACCCCAAGGAAAGGGTTGGGACGATTCAGGGGTCCCTCCCTGAGGAGGGGCCGTACAGTGGGGAGGATACTCCCATGTCCTTTGTCCAGTTTCGTGCCAGAGCGGGAGCCAACGTTTTCCTGAACTGGAGTATGCGAGGAGGGCACCAAATGGGCCCTTCTAGCAGTCTCAGTGGCGCTGGCAAGCGCCCCCACCCTGCTCCAATACACAAAACCCTGTCTGGGAGGTGGTCACACCTCCCTGTGACCGGATATCTATTGTTCTGCCTTACCCCTGCTCGAACTTGGCTCAGCAGCAGGAGGGCAGAAACATGTCTGTGGTCAGCAGCAGGTCTAGCTTGCTGTACGGTTCTGGAAGACTGGTATGAGGGGCACTGAGAGCCTCCCGGAGGAGCTTTTACAGTGCATAGAATCATGCCTCCCACACCGTTTACGGTGTGGGTGTATGATTCCAACATGTTTGATACCAAACATGACAGGGTTTGTTACAGCCAGTTTAGAGATGGGCATTGCGTAATGACGCATGGCCACTCCATATGTCGTAATGGCTGATGCACTTACAACCCGGGAGAATGAACTAAGGTTGTAGGGGTGCCCTGCTCATGCAGGGGCACCCTCACACTTAGAACCGAGCACCCTGCCTTCAGGATTGAAAGGACTGCCTTAGGGGTGACTTATAGGTTGTAAGTGTAGTGACCTCAGATATAGGGAAACCTATATCTGTCAAGTGGTGCTAGAACCAGCTAACACAGGCTGCAATGGCAGGCCTGGAGTCACAATTTGAGTGGTCTATCATGGGTGGCATAATACATGCTTCAGCGCATGGGAGACCCCTGGTGTACCTATGCCCTGGGTACCATATACTGGGGACTTATAAGGGTACACCAGTAGCCAATCTGGGGTGTACCCAAGTACTTACCATAGCCAATTTAGGGAAGAAAGCACAGAGAATGGGGTCCTGATTAGCAGGACCTTAATCAGAAACAGCATAACACCAGGTAAAAAGTGAGGGGTAACCATAAAAGCAGATCCTATTTCCCTACAGTTACCATCCTGAAGGTTTGTTTTTTCAGGTACTTGTTGAGCTTCCTGAGATCCAGTATTGGCTCCACTACCCTGACTTCATTATTAAGAAAAAACGGGAGTAGAAACCCTGACCCCTTTGTGGAGGTGGAACTTCCTCAATTGCATTTTTTGAGAGCATGATCTTTACTTCCTTGAGCAATAAGTGAAGACGAGGAGGAGGGGTTCCCTTGGGTGGAGTAGTTGGAGGTTTGCTTGTGAACTCCAGAGTAGGACCAAAGGCAATTAGATCCAGCACCCATTGGTCTGATGTTATGTTCTCCCACTGCTGGGAAAAATTGCAAATCTTCGCACCCAGTGAAGGGATGGAGAGGGGGGAAGCTGGTACCCGGAGTGGGACGGTGTCCTCTTGTGGGCCCCTTCATGGGAGAAACCAGCTGTCGCAGATTGGCGGTAGGAGGAGGGCTGATCGGTACGACTGTATTGAGCCTGAAAGGGCTGGTATTGCTGTTGCCTCTGAAAACCTCTTCTGTATGCAGGGAAACCAGCGTGCTTTCGCTCCCCTGAAGAGCATTTTTCTATATTGGATGGTGGTTAACGATTTCGGTGTGTCAGTGTCCGTTTTTATGGAAAGCAGCGCATCATCGATATGCTTGCCGAATAAAGAATCTCCAGGATTTTTGTTTTAACTTCCGGCCTGAAGGTGGTGGCCTTCAACCACCCCTGGCGTCTCAACATTGCTGTGCTTGCCAGTTGTCAGAAACCTGTATTAGCTATATCCATCGCACAGTCAATGGTCTCCGAGGCCGCTCTTTCACCCTATATAACGATCTTTCTCACCTCTTGTTTCCTGTCTTCAGGGATGAGGTCCAATAAGGCTGCCATATCTGACCACATCCGTCGGTCGTAACGGCCGATGATAGCCAAGGCGTTGGCTGCCCGAATGGTAGCAGCCATGGTTATAAAACGCTTACCCGTGATGTCCAATTTGCATCCTTCCTTGTCCAGAGGAGTTGAGATTGGGTAGCCGGATTTTTCGATCTCCTCTGCGCTGCCGGCGAAATGACGGAATCTGGCTTAGTGTGACCTGTCAAGCAAAAGTGAATCTTCAGGGGCTCTGTACTTCTTGTCTATTCGAGGGAGCACTGGTGTTATTGTGGCTGGCGTTTTCATTACTTTTACTATCTCCTGCCAGATATAATCTATTATAGGGATCGTACGAATAGATTTCCTGGCTTCCTCCTTAAAATCATACAGAAAGCAATCTGTATGTTTAACAGCCATGGGGAAATGGAACCTGCAGGACTCTCTCTCCATCAAGTTGTGGAACCTCCCGATGTCTTCTGGAGGTGAATCTGCAGGGTAGTGTGCCAGAGGAGAGGGTGTAGGGATGATCTATTAGGGAGTCACAATTAGCACTGTTAAGAAGGCAGGTTGGGGAGGCAGAAGCTTTATTAACAGTGCGTCCAAATCTTGGAACGAGCTTCCTTTTCAACTGAGGAGTGCCACAGACCTCCTCTCCTTCAGGAAGGGTCTCAAAACTTGGCTGTTTGACCAATAATCCTTGTGTCAACTTATCTCAGGTTCAGCAGGCAGTGCATAGCGCCAGGACACCCTCGGGTAACAGAGCGCTTTATAAGTTCGATTAACATAACATCTAGTCATCCCAGGGGTCCGCCGGTGGATGTGGTTCCGGGATCTCTCCTCTCTCATCCTCTGAAGAAAAGGGGTGTTCTTTTTCATCTGGCGCCTGTGTAGGAGGGCGCGGTAACGTAGGAGTTGTTGGTCAGGGTCAGGCTGGTGTTGCTGGGAGCTGTGGCTGATGTGGCAGTGGCTCAGTCTAAACATCCTGGGGAGGAAATCTCTGCCTATAGTCCGCCAACATGGCTTGAAGTTCTTGGATCAAAGAGAGTGGTAAATGCGCTACTTCTCAAGGACAAGGCTCAGGGGGATAGCCATAAGTTTGAAAATGGCGTGGAGGAACCAGATATGGCTGGTAATATTGCGGTTGTTGCTTGTCCTCATAATCATCCTCTTAATCTTGGCATTTCACATGCAACTCGGATGGGCTATGCACCACCCCATATACCCAATCGTCATCCTCCTCCTCTTCTTCTGATTGTTGGAAGTCCAATAATTGCGAGGGAGGCAACAGAAAGATCTTTGCGAAAGATGAAACATCCGTGTGGATAAAGGTCTCATTTACTCTGGTAATATCGACCGTCGTCGACGGTGGCGTTAACGGTACCAACAACCTTGAAGAAGGAATATTCGTCGACGCCGGTTTTGTCGGGATGCTAGTCGACGGCACCTTCTTCATCGACTAAGTCTTCATCAACAGGACTGACTTCGACGGGACAGAAGTCGAGGATGATATTCTAGTCTACGGTATGGGTCCTGAAATGGTAGTCGTTCCTCCCATCGACGGAGCTGACGACGTGACTGTGGTACTGGTCGTCGATGTGCAGGAGTTGTCGATTTTTTGTCTTTTTTCTTAGTAAAGTCTGTGGATGAGGCTCTAGGACGTTCCTTCTCCTTTCTCTCAGGAGAGGTGGGAACGGATGTTGTAGGTTCTGAGGAGATTTTATGATGCTTCTCCTTTCTATGACCTTTGCTCTCCTGAGAAGGTTTGAGGTGTTTTCTGCCCTCACCAGGGGTATCATCTTGAGACCTGGATCTTTTGGGTGGTCTGGATGAGCCATCACTGTCCTCTTCAGAAGACTTTTGTTGCATTGGTGGATTGGAGCCACAAAAGCAGCCTCCCCTCTCTATCCCTCAGAGTTTTAGAAGAAAAGGTCCGACAGATCATGCAGTGTCTTACCTCATGAGAATGTTGGAGGCAGTAAATACACTCTTTATGTGGATCATCCACATGGACTCTCTTCCTGCCACAGGTCTTACATGAGCGGAAGAGGCCTTTTTTATCCGACATGTTCAAATATCAATCTTCAGGAAAATTCCAGAAAGAGACTGAGTAGAACTCAGGGAGACTCCCTTCAAAAACGACGTGGGGTGAAAATCTGAGGGAAACTGGCTCTGCTAAGTGAGTTCTAGAGGGTGCTAGCAGCTGATTGGCTGCATTCAACATTTAGTCCTTTTTAAAAGGACATAGGCTATGTTAGACATGCCATGGCTCAGGGCATTATAGATCTATGGCATTATTTAAATACAGCTTGATTATGTTACCGTGGGACTCCGACGGGGAATGATTCAGGCATGTGAAACTATTATAGATACACCAATACTAAAAAAAAGATGGAATCCATCACCGGCATTGGTGATGTCAACCCTGGCATCGTCTGTGACCTCATGCAAGATAGTGTCAGGCATGGCGCTGAAAGAAGAGATGTCGGAAGTCCCACATTCGAAAGTCCCAACATCTCCAGCTTTTAAACCATAACAAGAGGCACTGCTGGTGTCTAGGATGAAACTCAATGTCTGAGCAGCCGGAGGCTTCCTCGGATCCTTGGAGCCCTTTGGCGTGCCAGAGGTATCCGATCCAGCAGCAAAGATGGAGTCCATAGCCTTTTTAGGACGAGCCTCCAGCGCTTGCGCTGCAGGATGATCTGTTGTATTACTTTGTGAGGGCTGACTCCTCCCATCACTTTCGGTTGGCTTTCGTCTGAGTCATTTAAGAATCATAGCCTTCAAATGGTTAAAGGATGGTGCATGCCCCACCTTTTTAGGTCTCGCCTAGCGCATGCGCTGCTCTTGGAGAGGGCCTCTTGGAATCACTTTAGACTTCCAAGAGACTTCTCCGTGTGGGTCTGCCTCCTCCCACACATTCCATTGGCCTTTGCGTGTGGCTTTCAATAATGAAAGCCCGCAAATGGCCAAAGACTGGTGCATGTCCCGCCTTCCCTCTAAACTTTCACTCCCATGGCCTAGGGGTCTCGGGAGCGAGCAGCGGCGCGCATTGTGCCAGCTGCATTCCTCCCTTATCTTGGCTCATGTTACTAATTAAACAAAGCACGGTCGCTTTCGCGGCCGCGCTTATTTCCCCTCTCATTTCTCACCATGTCTATTTTCCTTCTTCTCTCTATCGCCCCCTTCTGTTGTGCTTTTCTTCCTTCGCTCCCCCCCTTGCCTCCTCTCATCTCACACCCACACTCTCCTTCGTTCCTCTCTCTCATTTCGTGTCTCCCACCTATTTTTATCCCTCGGTCCTCTACATTGTATGGCCTCTTCGTCCCGCGCTCTCGTCTAACACTATTTGTCTCTACACCCATCTCTCTGCTCTCATTTCTTTTATTCTGATTTCTTTCTACTCCTGGCCCAGGGTGCTTTTCCCCCCTTTCCTCCTTCATCTTCTTTCTCTCATCCTTCCCTTTTTCCATCTCTCCCTCTCGCTTTCATCGTCTCTCGCCCTCCCTCCCTCCTCCCTCACCCCCCCTCGCGCCCAAGCATCATCTTGTTGCATCTCATCCTGTCACCTCCTCTCCCGCCCTCTCCCCCCCCTCTGGCCCCCTCTCTCTCCACAGTCTGCAGACACTTTGGGTTCTCTCACAGACTCACTTCCGGGGAACCTGTGAAGTGCGGCGCGTGTCTGCAGCAGCAGTGCAGCCCTGGGTCTGTCTGCGGTGGCCGGGGAGGGGGGCGGGGTGTCTGTGCGGATCTCTCCTCTCCCCGGAGCCTTCACACGCCTCAAAGAGAAGATTTGTGTGCAATCAAATCAGCTTCAAAATAATCGGGTGTCATTGAATGATTAAACCTCGCGCTGCGAGGCCTGGACGAAGGTGCGTCTGGCGCTGCACACGGGGGTAGTGTTACTCGTGTGGTGGCTTAATCCCCAATACAAACTGCCCCCTCCAATGAGAGTCACAAACACATTCCATTACAGAAGTACGCAGCAAAGTTTACTTCAGAAGAACATCTCACATTAATGCCTGCATATTATAAACATTTTAAGACCGACATCAGCCTTGAAAATGGAATGTACACACATTGCTCCTTTAGATCCCCTTTGGGAAGGCAGGGAGGGCCTAAAAACCCTGCCAACATGGATTACTCAAAACGAAGAGAAAGGTTATTAAATCATAAGGCAACCTTCACAGGAAGCATACATCCACGCCTTGTCAGGGATGGTATGCGCTACATAAATGCAATTCAATGTAAACACATTCCGTCTTTATAAGACGGACAGTAGGGAACCGCTTAGCGCATTGACCCTGCAGGGGCACCCCGCGACGACTGGTCATGCTCAGGGCCACTGGAATTATGCGGCAGGAGAGGGCATAATTATACGGCAGGGTTGAGTAAATTATGCTGCAAGAAAAGCCAAATTATGCGCCAATATGCGGCACATTTTGTGAAAGTATTACTTCATTATTTTGTCATTTTTAAACTTGTTGATACTGTCTGGGCATACGCTTCACCTCTTTAGTACCAGTTTAACACCCAACTATAGCAATAGGCTGCAGAAAGGTGACCAGTCAATGTTTCCAAAGTGCCTTCCACTGCGCTGCAACATGTGTTGCAGCGTTTATGGTATCATTTGAACCAAGACATTTATTTTGTTAAAATCTGTAGATTATTAGCTTTACTCCTCCTTCTGCAAAATAGGGAGAGTTCATTGCGCACTAGTGTTATTGTGGGAAGGGGGTGGGGCTCAGGAAACCGTCCAGGTGGATTACTACATTTTTACATGTGTGCTTTAGCTACTGTTTTCCTCTTGTGGCACTACCTCCCATGAACACCTATGATTCACCTATTAGTATTCAGAACGTCCTGTTAACATGCCCGTCTGCCAGGATTCTGGACTAAGTACTGTTCCTACACAATTGTTGAGACTGCCTGCTCCTTTAAGAAGTTGTTAGAGTGATTTCTTGCTAGACAAGAAAGGAGCAATGCACTCTCTCAGGAACACTCCCACGCTGATAGCATTACTCTCCAGTTGCCATTGTGCTCCATCTGAGCCCTGGTGTACAACTTTACAACAAAGGCAGTGCTGCAACTGCACTGCCGTGCACAGATTTTGTTCTCCTCCTGCCAAGTTCTCACTAAACCAGTTACCTCGGCCCGTAAGTATTACGAGCCTGTTGAAAACATGCTAAATCTTCTAAAAGCAATGCTACTGAGACCCGTGTGTGAACTGCAATCAGGCTTAAATAGCGATGGGTTCACTCGACCATTCATTCTTCCCCTGTTAGTAAGGAGAATAGAACCGTGGTGGGGCCATATCGGGCCAAGATACTGCCCCAGCCTTGATTGAAAAAGAATCCATTTCTCATCATAAATAAAACAATTTGCAATATTTTACTTTTCCGTGGCACCAAGCAAAAGTTAATCCTTGTTGTTTGCTTCTGTTAATACTGCCTTAGGTGGTTCTTAACTCAGGTGTGTTACAACAGGATTTCTAAAAAGTATTAACATCTGCAGAAGATTGATAATGACACTATAAGAACGATCTAAATAAATTGAAATATACATCCAATACAAATACCACCGCCTTTTTATGTTTTTGTGTCCATAAATGTTTCATGAGGCAATCATGTATTCCTGAATCAGACTGCATGACCCAGTGTGTAGTAATTGTATAGCTCTTCAAACCCTGGCTGCACAGCCCCCTGGATAACGTGTAGCTTGGCTAAACACTTATAAGGTCCCAAAGGTGAGACCTATTGGCTATACCAATGCTTGTTTGAAAAGTTAACTCCCAAGGAGTATTATCTCGGGAACGAGCAGCAGCACGCACACTGTATGCGTACCTTTATCTGGTCTTTTAAAGCCTGTGCGCCGATGCCTCATCATTACAACCGGCTGTGGCACTTTGAGGGGAACGAAGGTCGTAGTCCTGTGATTCGCTGCGTTCCAATGCCTCCGCCCTGTAATATGGGACGCTGTACTCTGTGCCTTCTGTGGGCGCTATAAAGAGCTCATGCTGGCTTTAGCAGTGCCTCCGGAAGCTGCGCGATAACTAATGATTGCCTCATGCATTCGCTTATTGATAATTTTGGGATGTGCCTCAAGCCCCTCAAAGTATGCAGTTTTTTCACAGTGGCTTCCATAGAGCAGGCGAAAAGGGCAAGTACGCGCCAGCAGAGGAATATCAACGGACTGTAATCTAACTTTACATTAATGTAATGTCGTCGCAGTATTTAAATTCTGCATTGGTACGGTTCCGATAGCCTTTCACCCTTGTGACTTGGGTGTGAAGTACATTCATTCATGTTATGGTAGTGTGCAGTTGATGGAGCAGGGTAAATGAAAACATTTTAACCTCCTAATATTTACGTAAAATAATTAACAAACGAGTTCGTCTTAGTAAATAACCAACCATGTATGTTACTTGTGAAGGGTTAAAGGTAACACGCTATTTATGTGCAAACTAATTTACTTACAATTTTTGACGTGGATAACATAAGTCTAATATTTGCGTACTAATAGAATAATAAAATGCATGATTTGTGCTTTGAAAATAAAACGTGTAGTGGCAAAGTAAAGCGGTGGTAAGTAAGGGAATGCTTTATATGTCGCTTTTGCTAGGTAATACCTAATTTGGGTACGTAGAATGACTGGAGGGAAACGAAAGGGTTTATATTCTTTATTCTTAACTATGTTTTGTTTATCTTTATAATAGTGCGCTTAGGCCTGTTGAGCAGCGATATAAAATGGCCGCCATGAGCTAGAATACGCAGGCGCGAGTGAAGTTATGAAAAGAGAGAAAGGCCGTGAACAAGAGGGATCATGTGATCGTTCCAAAAGCCTAGGATGGAAGTATGGTCAAGGCTATGATGACCTTATAGAGTAAACATGTGCCAAGGAAAATCGGCAAGAAGCGTGAGAAGTCGCAGTGAATAAATGAATAGACAAAGAACTATTGAACCTAAAAGTATCGGAAAATGATACAATTTGGACTACAAGTGCGGATGGGTAATGTCATGAACCCATGAGAAACGACAAAAGCATGAACTTTCCACAAAGAACTGGTTGGAACAAGGATATTGATAATAAGATGTATACTGGACCCGAATGGACCAATTAGAGAGAATCTCGCCATAAAGATGTAACATTTTCACTTAGTAAGCTAGTATTAGGGTATAAGACCTACTCTTGTAGGGGAGGGGTTAGCTGCTTTTAGCCGCCTTTGGCGTTAGCTGATTTTTGCGACGAGTTGCTGCTGCTGATAGCTGACGAGCTGATGCTGCTGCTGCTATTTTATATTTTTGATTGAGCATGAGATGCTGCTTTTGGAGAACCTTTTTACTCTTAATAGATTTTTCATTTAGAACTATTAGACTTTTATGCTTAAAATACTGAAGGGGAAAGGAACGAGAAGGCCTGTTTTCCAGGACAGATAGATAGATCCTTTGGGAGTTCTTGCTGTGACGAACTTTATTTTCCATCTAATAGGTATGCATTGAAATTTCAATTTATTCTTATAATGATGCTAAATGTAATAACCTGAATAATAAATCTGAAACTTATTCATGCTTCTAAAATTTATATAAAACTTTCATTATCTTTAAAACACTGACTCAAGTGGTTCTTTAGCTCAATGATAAATGTAAAATGTTAAAAGGTTTATTGTGATTGAGCTGGTCTTAATCACCATCAACTGATTCCTACTAGTTGGTCCATCAACCAATGAGCGGAATACCTTAAAAGCAATGAGAAATATTATGTCGTTTTAAAAAGAGGTATCCCGTCTCCTTCCAGCGAATCGTTCTACTGTTTTCCTCCTAGGTAAGGACGGATGAAATCCAGGGAATATATAAGAGAGTGAATGTATATGCGGTGTTATGGGCCCCACCGCCATATGGATATAGTCTGTGTTTCAGAGGGATGTTTGTACCTGGATGTCCAAAGCATATAGGAGAAGAAATTTTATTGTTAGCGCTGGATCAGATTTCTTGGTAGCAGAGTTATGGTTACTATAGATTAGTTTGGTGATTATTGATTATTTCATGTCTAACACTTTTTGTTGAGTCGCGTTATGTTATATGCAAGTCGAAGTTTTAACGCTTCCGGGAAGTAGGAAGTGGAACACGTGGCAAGAGAAGTCACATGGAATAGTGCATTGTCTGAGTTCATATTGGTGATAACACAGGTTGTGTTATGATAGGGACATTTTCCGTATAAAAGGTGTGCGAGTGAAATAGCAACCGGTTTTCTTGTGAAACTCTGGCGTTAATTCTCAGGAGCAGTGTAGTCTCCACATGTGTTTTATCCCCAGAGAAACGGGTTTACCCCTTGCTTGAAAGAAGGGTAAGGTAGAGGGAAGTGCTACACTTATCGAACGAAACTGAATTCTTGCAAGCTAGAATAAAACTCACTTTTGGTTAGCGAAATCAGACAATGGAAATATGGTTTTAATGTTGTAACTAACAGAGAACTGTTGGAAAAGAAATTGCCGATAAATTTGTAAAGGAGGGGTCAGGAGCAGAACTGACGTAGACAAAAGCCGCGCTGGGATTGGACAGTGCGCTAGTCATACAGAAACAGGAGCAGAACTGACGTAGACAAAAAGCCGCGCTGGGATTGGACAGTGCGCTGTTAAACAGAAACAGCTCTGATTGAAGCGTTGGTGTGAGTCGCGCTAGGATTGGTCGGATAGACTAGTGACGTGGAAGTTTATGATTGGAGTGTTGGTGTGAGCCGCGCTAGGATTTGTTGAAATAACGCATAGAGAACAGTGTGGAATTGCGGACTTTTGAGGAGAGAAAGAGATTGTGAATCATGTCTTATTATGAGTATGGTAGAGAGAAAACGTCGTGGATGTCGAAAGTGAAGAACTTCTTTAAGAAAGACAAAAAGGTAGTGACTAGAGAGGGACAAGTAATTCCTCCGCCGAAATCACCAGCTTCACATATGATGCTGAAGTACGGATATCAAACATGCATATGGTTAGAAAATTGGACAAAATATACTAAGAATGATGGAGCATTGGATTTTCCTGAGTATGGTTCATTTAGTGTAGCTGTACTTCGGAATTTGAGAGAGAAAATGGCAAAGCTAGAACCTAGACCTAGACCGACACAGTTTGAAGCTTTAAGTGAATGGGAAAATGAGATGTATGAACGAGAGAGATTCAGTGGATTAAAGAATCATGAGTTTGTGCCTGGAAGGTTATGGGGAGTGAATCATGAGGACAGAATAAAGCGTTGGAGATATGCTAATATGACAGGAGGTTTGTTTCCAGCTTTTACAGTTGAGGAAGAAGCAAAGAGAAAGTGTACAGAGAAAAAGAAACATGTGGTTACTGAAAAGTATGGGTATGGTGGTAGTGAGACGGAAGACGAATTGCTGGAAGATATTTTAAACAGAAACCCACCTCCATACCAACAGAATTCTGCGGTGGTGACACCTGATGCACCGCCAATGGAAACTGGGAGGAATAAAAATCCCGAACGAGGATATGAGATAAATAGGTCACAAGATCAATTGAAAACTCCACAAAATGAGAAGACAAAGTGACAATACAACAGAATTGGCGAAAACAACAAGAGAATTAACTGAAAAGATTAGAGAATTAACAATGAATATGGAAGCTGTAACTGTACCAGTAACGATAGGTCCAGTAATACCAGTTTTTGAGAATCAGAAAATTGATGAACACTCTTTAGTGATTCCTATGAATTCACATTTGCAAAGAAGGAGAGAAGGGATGGAACTTGACAATGAAGGTGCAAGCAATTTGGTTAGTACCTATAGAACAAGCCCACCTACTAATTTGACGATAAATGAGAATGAGTTCAGGAGAATACCTATGGTAACTGAGTCTGCATCAGAGACACCAGAAAGAAGTAGAAATTGGATAGAATTAAATAGTACGCCTGTAGGTCCAACTCCAGATGAATTAAATGAATGGATGAAAACTCTAAAAAAGAAAGAGACAGAAGCAAAACCATTAGATGTAATTAGGTTAAAAATAGACATGGAAGAATTGATCTTAGGGACGATTGGCACAGAAAAATTGAAAAGTTATCAGGATGACGAGATTATGTTCTTGTGTAAGAGCATTACATGGAGAGCTAGAAATTTACATGACAAATTAGAAGAGACAGCGAATGAACTAGGAGTAGAATTTGTAAAGGTGAGAACGTTGCAGAAACCATATAGAGTAGATTTTTGCGAGAAAGATATAGAAAATTTGAACACATCAGGACGATTGACCCAAATAAAAGAATTAATTGTTTTACTGAGGAAATGGGGTGATGTGGATAGATGGAGAAGTAGATGGACTAAAAAGAATGAGAAAATAACAGATAAAGCGTCTTTGGCTTTTGCGGTGACAGACAAGGAACCAATTGTAAGGGAGTACCCGATGAGAGAAACTCCAGGAGGTAGTTATGTGCATATTCCATGGTCTAGACAGGATATACTGTCATTTACAAATGACTTCCCAAAGTTGAGAGAGAAGCCAGTAGAATGGTACAGACAAGTGGAGAGATTTGTTAAAGTTTCAAAGGTGTTGTGGATAGACTTGGATGGATTGTTTGATATAGTAGTACCAGCTGATTTGTGGACAGAATGTAAGATTACTATTGATTGGCCAACTGTAGAATATCCAAGGGATGCTAAAACAGGAGCGCCAGGACCAGAAGTGATGAGGAAATATGATCAAGTAATTACATTTTTGAAGAATAAGATTCCACCTAAAGAAACGGATTGGGTGAAAATAGACAGAACCACACAAGAAAGTAAAGAATCGGTACATGCCTACTATGAAAGGCTACTGTTAGTTTTTAAACAGTATAGTGGCTATGAGACGCTAAATGAGAAGGATATGAGCCATTTTGTATATAGATTCGTGTATGGGTTAAAACCGGAGATAAGTGAAATGATTAAACAGCATATGATTTGTTGGCAGAATAGCACAGTTGACGAAGTTTTGAGATATGCTAAGTATTGCAGTGATGATATTGAGAGTAGACAGCGTAAATTGAAAGAGAAAGCCATGTGGGCACAGGTGAAAGTTGCAGAGAAGCAAGAAGCTCAATTGAGTAATCCAGTCAATGAAGCAGGACAGACTAGATTTAGACCAAATATAGGTAAAGGAAAAGGACAAATGAGCATAGAAGAGGCAAAAAAAAAGTGGCCATGCCACAACTGCGGAAAGTTAGGACATTGGAGAAACGAGTGTAAATTTCCTCCAAAACTTAATACGGAAAATCAATCATTAAATCCACAGGTGCAGAGTGAGGTAGTTACTCAACAGAGTCAGGTGCCACAACCACCACTTCCCAAGAGTGTTAATCAACAGAAATTCAGTGCAGAAACAGGATTCTACGGAGGAGAGCAGGTAACACAATTGCCGCGCGCAGCTGCCATTTCTCAATACTGGTTACGACAGGATGGTGATGAGTCGGATGAAAGTTTATGACGGTGCCTAGGAGAGGAGGAAGAGTGCGTGCTTGGCGCAACTCTAGAGGTAGATCAAGCAGGTCCATTTGTGGATGGAGAAGTGAATGGTGCAAATGTAACATTCCTTGTGGACACTGGAGCTACCCGTTCTACTGTCAGGTCAGTGGAAATTCCAAACCTTCCTCTCTCTGGTGAAAATATCCAAGTAGTTGGAGTATCGAATCAGCAAATTAGGGCGCCTCTAACTAAATTAGTGGAGGTAAAGATTGGTCCATTTAGTGAAATGCACCGATTTGTGGTGTGTGATTGCAGTCCTGTGAACCTATTAGGACGCGATCTACTTTGCAAAATGATTTGCACCATCTATTGTACTCCAGATGGAATTGCATTTCAGACCCCAGATGAAGATGTATTGTATAAAATGACAATGGTAAATTTAGAACCAGAAGTGAATGATTTGTTTCCTGTATTTGATGCAGAGAAAATCCCAATGGAACTGAAAGAGATAGTGAAACAGGAAGTGTGGGACTTTACGGGAGAAGATATAGGGTTAATGAAAGGAGTAGACCCTGTTAAAATATCTGTAAAAGAGGGAACGAGTTACCCAAATACGCCCCAGTATAAATTGACACCAGAAATAATTGAAGGAATAACACCAGTAATAAATAAAATGATTGAACAAGGGATTCTAAAAGAAATAATGAGCAGTCCATGTAATTCGCCGATAATGGGACTGAAAAAGCCGAACGGAACATATAGAATTGTACAGGATTTGAGGAAGGTAAACAAAATTGTTGTGCCTTGTTGCCCAATAGTACCGAACCCTGCTGTGATTCTATACCAGATTCCACGTGAAGCAGAATGGTACACAGGGATTGATTTGTGTCATGCATTTTTCTCTATTCCATTGCTTCCAGATAGCCAGCCATTATTTGCGTTCAGGTTCGGAGAGCGTATTTTGGCATGGTGCCGAATTACTCAGGGGTACACAGAAAGCCCCTCGATCTTTAATCAGATTTTAAAGAAATCCTTGGAAGATTTAAGAATGCCAGAAAAGTCAGTAATGGTTCAGTATATTGATGACCTACTGGTGGCATCAAAAACGAAGGAAGCATGTGTCAATGATACAATTGCTTTGCTGAATCATTTAGCCAAAAGAGGACATAAAGTGTCCCCATCAAAATTGCAGTTTTGTCAACAAGAGGTCCAATATTTAGGGCATAAAATTGAAAAAGGAGTGCGAAAGGTAACGACAGAGAATAAAAATAATTCAAGGAATGAGAGCTCCAATGACGCAAAGAGAGGTAAGAATGTTTCTGGGAATGGTTGGATATTGTCGACAATGGATAAGTGGATTTTCATTAATTGCAAAACCGTTACAGAAATTGACAAAGAAGGATGTTAAAGATCCTTTTGAAATGAATGATGAGGAAATGAAAGCATTCAGAGAATTGAAAAAGAAATTGTGTGAAGCTCCGGCATTGGGAATGCCGGACTATGAAAAAGACTGCGTTGTATTGCAGTGAAAGATGGGTGTGCGTTTTCAGTCTTGGTGCAGAGACACGGAAACATGAAAAGACCAATTGCATATTTTTCAGCTGTTTTAGACCCTATAGCAAAAGCGTTGCCTGGATGTTTGAAAGCAGTTGCTGCCACTTGTGTGAGTCTGGAACAGAGTGAAGGCATAGTGATGGGATATCCACTGAGTATATGTCCCACATTCTGTGGAAATTCTCTTGACAAGAACGAAAACCCAATACATGACACAGTCGGCTGACTAGGTATGAAAAAGTAATTTTGAGTGCAGATAACATAACCATTGACAGATGTATGAATGTGAATCCTTCGACATCATTGCCAGATGGAGAGTGTGATTGAAATGGATGAAGTTGATCATGATTGTCTGAATGTACTTGAATATTGTACAAAACCGAGACCAGACATACGAGATGAGCCCTTAAAAGAATCAGATTATATTCTGTTCGTGGATGGCTCATGTTTGAGAACAGATGATGGAGTTCTAAGTGCAGCGTATGCGGTTTGTACAGTAGCTGCTGTAATGGAAGCATCTTGTCTGAAAGGGATACGTTCTGCCCAAGTAGCAGAATTGATTGCTCTAATTCAAGCATGCAAGTTGGGAAAGAATGCACGAATCACAGTTGTGACGGATAGCCAATACGGTTTTGGGGTCGTGCATGATTTGGGTCAGGTTTGGTCAGAGAGGTTTGACGTCTGCAGGAACGCCGATTAGAAATGGAGATTTTGTGAAAAAGTTGCTTGAGGCGATACAGCTGCCTAAACAGATTGCAGTGGTGAAGTGCAATGCACATAAAAATGGGGAAGACTACATAACTGTCGGCAATAAGTATGCTGATGAGATTGCACAGTACTGTGCAAAGAATGTAGTCTCTTTGAACAGAAATCGGGAAAGAGAGCATATTTCCTGTCCTTTGCTTTTTACTAACCCTGTTGAGACATGGGATGAGGTGAGACAATTACAGGAAGCAGCAGATGATGAGGAAAAAGATACCTGGATAAAAGCAGGATGTAGAAAAAATGAGGAAAATGATGTTTGGGTTTACAGAGATGAAAGACCAGTTATGCCTGATAGCATGATTTCTGACATGGCACGGATGTACCATGGACAAGCTCATATTGGGAGAGACTCAATGATCAGACTTTTTAGACAAACATGGTATAATCCAAAATTCAGAGCCATAGCTGAAAGTCTTTGTCAAAGATGTCTTGTTTGTCAGCAGTTAAATCCAGGAAGAAAGACAGTAGTGAGTCTAGGAACAATAGGACGAGAGGGTGGTCCGTTCACGAGAATGCAAATGGATTTCATAGAAATGCCCCCGAGCAATAGACTAAGGTATGTCCTTGTAGTCGTCGGTTTGTTTTCCCGTTGGGTGGAAGCATACCCGACCAGAAGGAATGATGGAATCACGGTAGCAAAACTTATGCTGCGAGAATTCATTCCAAGGTATGGTTTTCCAGCCACGATTGAAACGGATAGAGGAACACATTTCCAAAACGAATTAATTCAACTGATTTGTGAAGCACTCAGTATTAAACAGAAACTGCATTGTGCATACAGACCAGAGGCTTCTGGAATAGTAGAGCAAGTGAATGGAACAATTAACAGGCTAGGTAAAATGTGTCAAGCCACAGGACTCAAATGGCCAGATGCCTTGCCATTAGTCTTAATGACAATCAGAAGTATACCGGAAAGAAAAACGGGACTCAGTCCCCACGAGATAATTATGGGACGAGCAATGAGACAAGCACATGTACCTGTCAACAAACTACTGACTATAACTGATGATCTGGTGCTGGATTATTGCAAAGGATTGGCTGATGTGGTACGTTCTGTGTTTCATCAGGTTGGACCGGATGCGACCACTCTTGAAAGAAAACCAGCCCACGACTTGAATCCAGGAGATTGGGTCCGCATAAAAGTCCATAGAAGAAGAAACTGTTTGGTTCCTTGCTGGGACAAACCACGACAGGTGATCCTGGTGACAACAACTGCAGTCAAATGTGCAGGAGTGAAACACTGGGTACATGCCAGTCACACCATCAGAGTTCCAGAACCTGAAGATCGACCTGTAAGTCTACATCTGGAAGACCCAACTACAAGTGCAACGACAGAAGGAGTGGAAGAAATAGCTGAAGTTCCAGAATCTGAAGATCGACATGAGTCGACATCTGGAAATATCAGACACCAATTCAGAATCTGATATAGATCATTCGGATTGTGAGGAAAATCTGAAAGGAAATTGAAAATTTGAAAGCATAAGAGAAGAAACTGAGCAAAGAGACAGTAACAGTGAGCAACCAAGTTCAAGTTGTGGTAAAAATCCTTCGGAGATAATATTAATAGACGAAGAAGGGAGAGTTTCAAACTGAAAGATAGAAAAATCGGAAGATCCCCGAGGAGCAATAGGGACAGATCGACGAACAAAAGAACAGGGAAATTTAGAAGCAGATAGAGAGATTGACAAATTCGGAAGAACCTCGAGGAGGGACAGAAGTAGGTGAACGAAGGTGAACGAAGGAAAACGAGAGAAACCACAAATAGATGAAAGAAGTGAAATTATAAAATTCAAGATAAGAGACAATAAAGAAATAACTGAAACAGAGTCTGAAGAAAGTGGAGAAGAAAGAAACCAGAAACTAGAGTCAAGAAAGAGAACTTGGAAAACAGAAAGAGGAAAAAGAAAGTGAACCAAAAAGGCCAAGAAAAGGAGACAATTGGCCCAACTAAGTTAGAAAATTGAGATACAGGATCATAAGGCTAGATGGAAAAAGTGCTGAACAAGTAAATGAAATAAGTCAGAAAGAGCAAGAAAAACAAGGTGGAAAACACTTGCAGAAAACGAAAAGAGTAAATTAAGTAAATCTGAAGTATAAATCGCCTGAATGGCTGTACATTGCCTTGACTGACATCAAAGAAGAAGAGAACACTCACGAGAACCCAGAACAAAGCTGTAACCTTATGGGTGAAGGTGAAGTGCAACAAACTTGAAGAAATGTAAACGAATTTCTACCGGAGTTGACGAAATACTGGATTTGACAAAGAAAGAATTCTGAAAAGAATTAAAAGAAAGTACCAAACAAAGACAAAATTAGAGTGCAAAGTGGCTAAGAGGTCATTCCTGAGGTGTGGTGACACATTTTCCCTGTATATAATATAAATAGGTTATAGAACAAAATGGAAGATACTAACGATAGAAAATGTAGATGTGAGTTCTTAAGCAGGTGGTGTAAGATGTGCTTCTTTTGTACAGGATTATTAATGACAGTATGGGTGATTTTAGCAATCACTATTCCAATTAGCTTAGCTGTAGAAGAAACGTCTAATCACACAGAGAAAGAAAAAGGAGCTAACATTCAAGAAACAGCTATATTAAAAAGTAGTGCAGAATTACATAAAGACAAATCAATAACAGATTTTTCAAAGAATGTTTTTACAAAATTATTATATGAGTATGTAGAAACAATGGATGTAAGAGATTGTTATGTTTGTATGCAATTGCCTGCATCTGTTGCAGAGGGTGTGACCTATCATCACCTTCCTTTGACGTATGGAATAACATGTAGTGTTTTAGCAAGTCTATTTTATAAGCAGGAAAATTAGAATATTATTACACTAATATAGATAAGATTTTTGCAAAGATTCCTGTAGTTTCTGAACTAAACAAAGTGAAAGAGGGAAAAACATTTGGTGAATTTTTCATAGAAGATAAGATTTTAACATTAGATGATATAGTTAAAAACAACCTTACCTGTGAGTTAAAGAAGGAAGAAAAGGTATTTTTAGAAATGGTTGAGGATAGAAGAGCGAAATTTCAAAGAAAAGTGATAGAAGAGACAAAATCACCTCTTTGGGCGTTTGAGGAAGAGAATCATGACCAGAAAAAGACAAATGCAGCTATGACTCTGGATTGACCCAAACAGGGAAGGTTGTGCATTAGAAGAAATAGAACAAGATATGACAATTATTTCGTGGGTTCCAGTGATTGCCATGACCATTATAAAATTTTAGGCGGATGGGGATTCAAAGGGGGAAAAGATCCAATATTTCCAGGGATCTATTATATTTGCGGTAACAGAGCTTATTACAGGTTGCCGGACCATTGGTATGAGTCATGTTATTTAGGCCTGGTCTGTCCAAAGATTTTTCATGTGGATAGAACAGAAAAAGGAACACACGAAATGATAAAGACATTTACACGTAGGAAAAGGGAACGTTTTTCGGAAATAGTAGGTGATATTTTTGGAGCATTGATACCAGCAGTGGGAATATCTTTGGATGCATTTAAAATTCGGAAGTTATCCACAGTAGTAGATCGTTTATCTACAGATACTGCTGGAGGGTTCTTGATGGTAAATTCCGAGATGGTTGCCATGAGAGCTATGGTGATGCAAAATCGACTTGCCCTTGACATTGTTTTGGGCAAAAGAGGGTGGAGTCTGTGGAATGCTGAAAGTCCAACATTGTTGCACTTACATTCCAGATAAAAGTGAAAATATACAAAAGTATATAAAGAATATTACAAATTTGCACAAAGAACTTGTTCCACTGGAGGTTGAAAGTGCGTTTGGAAAACTTGGTAAAGGTTTTTCTTCAGTAATAAATTGGTTTACTAGAATGAGTGGATTAATAATAGGGAAAGTCATAATAGTAGCAACCATGGTAATCATAATAATTTTAGTACTGAAGCTAATAATTACATGTATAAAGAGAAGAAGACAGAATAAAATAGAAAAAGAAAACAAGATAAACAAAGAGAGAGAAATGGGTGAAATAGAGCTAGAAGAGATAAAAGAGAACATGTAAAAAAGACCAAGAGACAAGTTGAAAGGGATACAGTTGTGTAAACTAACAAAACAAATGGACAAAGAAATATGCTGTCGAAAAGAATTGTGTAACATGGGTTTTGTGGTGATATTAAAAATCACCAAAGGGGGAGTTGATGGAGCAGGGTAAATGGAAAATTTTTAACCTCCTAATATTTACGTAAGTTAACTAACGAGTTCGTCTTAGTAAATAACCAACCATGTATGTTACTTGTGAAGGGTTAACGGTAACACGCTATTTATGTGCAAACTAATTTACTTACAATTGTTGACGTGGATAACATAAGTCTAATATTTGCGTACTAATAGAATAATAAAATGCATGATTTGTGCTTTGAAAATAAAACGTGTAGTGGCAAAGTAAAGCGGTGGTAAGTAAGGGAATGCTTTATATGTCGCTTTTGCTAGGTAATACCTAATTGGGGTACGTAGAATGACGGGAGGGAAACGAAAGGGTTTATATTCTTTATTCTTAACTATGTTTTGTTTATCTTTATAATAGTGCGCTTAGGCCTGTTGAGCAGCGATATAAAATGGCCGCCATGAGCTAGAATACGCAGGCGCGAGTGAAGTTATGAAAAGAGAGAAAGGCCGTGAACAAGAGGGATCATGTGATCGTTCCAAAAGCCTAGGATGGAAGTATGGTCAAGAACTGGTTGGAACAAGGATATTGATAATAAGATGTATACTGACCCGAATGGACCAATTAGAGAGAATCTCGCCATAAAGATGTAACATTTTCACTTAGTAAGCTAGTATTAGGGTATAAGACCTACTCTTGTAGGGGAGGGGTTAGCTGCTTTTAGCCGCCTTTGGGGTTAGCTGATTTTTGCGACGAGTTGCTGCTGCTGATAGCTGACGAGCTGATGCTGCTGCTGCTATTTTATATTTTTGATTGAGCATGAGATGCTGCTTTTGGAGAACCTTTTTACTCTTAATAGATTTTTCATTTAGAACTATTAGACTTTTATGCTTAAAATACTGAAGGGGAAAGGTACGAGAAGGCCTGTTTTCCAGGACAGATAGATAGATCCTTTGGGAGTTCTTGCTGTGACGAACTTTATTTTTCCATCTAATAGGTATGCATTGAAATTTCAATTTATTCTTATAATGATGCTAAATGTAATAACCTGAATAATAAATCTGAAACTTATTCATGCTTCTAAAATTTATATAAAATTTCATTATCTTTGAAACAGAAGAGGAACGCACTTTGATCTTTGAGTCGCAGGCCAAATCGGTAGCATGCACTTGCTTCAGGCTCTTGAGAGGTCCCAAGCCCATTCTCACTCTTTTTTACCCTAGCACTCAAACCATCATTCAGGCAGTAATTTTGCCCTGGTTAGACTACTGTAACATTCTGTACATGGGCGCCACAAGCCAGTTACTAGAAGAATCTAGCTGGCCCAAAATGCTGTGGCCAGACTGCTATTCTCCCTTCTGAAATGTTGCCCCGTTTCCGGTCTTCTTCGCAAATTGCACTGGCTCCCTGTGGACAGACGTGTTCACTTTAAGACCCTGTGTATTACACATAAGATCTTTCATACCCAGAGGGCCCACATTCTGTTTAACCTCATATCCCCGTACCGGCCCTTACATCTATTGCGTGCGGCCGATCTCAATCTGGCCACTGTACCCAGAGTCAGGAGAGTATGAGTGGGAGGCCACTCTTTCTGTGCCAAGGCCCCATATTTTTGGAACTAGCTTCCTCTCTCTTTCAGGAACATACAGAATCATTTGCACTTCAGAAAAACCTTGAAGACTTGGCTCTTCTCCACCTAGCGTCTCTTCTCTTTTACTTCCTTCTATAGGCCGACATTAGCAGCTTGTTCTTTCATTGGACCAGCGCTGGGAGGCTACATTGCTGGGGCAGCTACGCGTGCTTTACAAATTCTATAGTATAATATAGCAAGGGAGAGGCTAGTTTGTCTAGAGAGTAGGCCAATACAATCATAGAAATTCCAAGAAGTTGTTTGTTAGATCTCTGAGGAAGTGTAAAGCAGCTGCACATTCTTTGGAAGTGATATGGAAAACGTTCAACCCATGAAAAGAGAGGAAGAAGCAAGTCAGAGAACATCTGTTAACACAACTACATCCTTGTAATTGGCACACAAATACACCCAAGAAAGAGACAAAAAGGGGAAAGAGTTGAGAGGCACCAATCAATGTCATGTAAGAGGGATGCAGCATGACTCAACTGGAAGAGAAAGAGCTAGAAACGTACAGTCATTAGTCTAGGATGATAAAGAATGTGAGCCTGTCAAATCCAAGGAAGATTTAGCAGCGTCCAGTATTGCACTGGATGAAATAGCATATGAGTTGAGGTTCCAGCCAGTAAACTACTCAAAGACTACTTCATTAATGTCTGCTGAACTTTACCAAATCGAACTCCAAGAGCATGTCATCGCAGTATATAGTTTCAGTGCAATCGCCAATTGCATAAAGTCTGAGAAAATATCTCTGCAACCAAACACCAAGTTCAAGAAAACACCCTGGCAGACAATAACTGAAAACGATGTCTGACTGAGAGAAGCTCTCCCTTTCTGCGAATAGCACACCATATTGTGATAACTTAGTTAAACTACCACCTTCAGGCATTAAGATGTCACCTTAGTTCGATCCACATGAAAACATGATCACATCATCCCCAGCAGCAGGAGCATCCTGACTGATGCAACAAACAGTTGGCAATATCAGGTGCATAAGTGAGTGGTGGGAGATTGAGAGGGGGTGGGGGTAAATGTTGTGGTGCCTGTCTTTAGGACCGAAAGATGTCATGTATGAGATGTGGTGTTCTTCTCTAAGGAGGGGGAAAATGCCCTGGCTAAAGACACCAGGACCCTGCAAGAGTCTGCCAAGCACTGGAAACCACATCCTGCCCAAAGACCTGGACATGAAGTGTGGGGAGGAGCAGAGTATTCCAGCCTGGCAAAGCCCAGTGACAGCATGGGAGGAGACAATTCCCCCTATAACAGAAGAACAAATGTTGTAGAGAGGTAGTATTGATAACTGAGTAAATGTAGTACATGTACTTGGCTCTGTCTTCTCTCCTCTTTCAACCAAGGACCTAACCTATGGCACAGTCATATTGAATATCCATTAAAGAGTAACATGTTGCCTAAATGGGTTATGTCTGTGCACCTCATTCCTTGGCTGGCATGCTACTATGGAGAATCTTGCCTCACTGGCCTGACTGAAAGTTTGATTCTGTTAAAGACAGAGGTGAATATTTTGGGTGATCTATACTGGCTTTCTCTGGCACCCAGAGGAAACACATTACTTCTGACATGAATGAGCATCACATGTACCACACCTGAGCTAGCTTAAAGGTAGTCACTATCACTAAAAGCTTTGCCCTTCCTAATGTGCACTAACCTCAGGATCATGAAGAACAGAGGTTACGCTAACCTTGAACAAAGGTATTGAAAGCTTCTCCCTATGGATCTCATCTCCAGCTGAAGACACTTGGCAGCTGTTAATTGAGCTGAGAATCAAACAAATCTAACAGGAAGGGTACTGCAGATTTCAATGGAGTACGTGAACACTGTTGGATCTAAGGTTTAATTGCTGTTATGAAGGAATATGGAATCCCAATTCTATGACCGCATTGACCACACCCAGGAGTTAGCTGAACCATGATTAAGACAGACGTGCCAAAAGTCTTTTGTTAAATCCGACAGACCCTTTGTCGTGGAAACTAATGGTTTGTTCATAAATCCAACCACAGAGATGTTTTCAATCTGCGGCAGAACATAGTTGACTGTTCCTTGTACAACACACTATACTTCAAAAGAGCCTGCAAGCAGTTCTAGGCAATTTATACACAACTGTCTTTCTTGTTCCGGGTTTGTAAATTGGGTCAAATTACTTTATGCTAGACCCATGGCGAGAGTCCAAACGGGACTGTTTGTATCGGATGCTATGTTGTTACAAAGGGGCACGCGACAAGGATGTCTGCAGTCCCCTTTATTATTTGCCCTTGCAATAGAACCATTAGCATGTCACCTCTGGACGGAGCTCCAAGGTCATGGCATTTTGATAGGCCAAACTGAACATATAGTGTCATTGTACGCGGACGACGTGTTGGTCTATTTGCGCCACCAGACCCAATCGGTTTCAATACTGCTCCACGCTTTGGAAAATTTTGCTGGAGCCTCAGGCTTTCGCATTAATAAACTAAAAGAACAAGTTACTTACCTTCAGTAACGATACATCTGTAAGAAACATAGGTTAGTTATAGATTCCTTACCTTAGAATTACCCCCAAGCGTCAGATTGGATCGGAAAGTTTTTCGTCAGCAGTACCCATGCGCATCGGAAGGTGGCGTCGGTCAACTCCGCGTTCGTGGTCACCGTCGTGGTCGCCGGAATGACGTCGCGGTAGCTACATAGACGCCGCCCTCGCGCGCTGACGTCCGTTCTGTACACGACTTTCCACGCGAGAAGCGCAGAGCCATGCAAGACACTGACCACTGGTGCACAAAACTAGGGCCCTGAAAGGATGTCCTTAACTTAACCCTAGAAGTCAGTTCGCAGAATGGGGAGGATGGGTGGGGTGGTAAGGAATCTATAACTAACCTATGTTTCTTACAGATATATCGTTACCGTAGGTAAGTAACTTGTTCATCTGAAAGAAACAGTTATAGATTCCTTACCTTAGAATAGATACCCCAGCAATACCAACCCCGGAGGTGGGTCTGCGAACTAAGTTCACACCAGAAAGTCCTGGAGAACAGAACGGCCAAAAAAGCCGTCTCTCCGGACTTGGCTGTCCAGGCAGTAGTGTTTGGTGAACGTGTGCAACGATGCCCAAGTAGCTGCCTGACAGATGTCATTAAGGGGGGCTCCCCATCCCAAAGCAGTGGTGGCCGCCGTCGCCCTGGTGGAATGAGCGCACAGTCCCACTGGAGGCTCCTCCTTTGCCAAAGAATAGCAAGCTTTGATGCACAAAACGAACCACCTGGAGATGGTCCGTTTGTGCACGGCCCGACCTTTCTTAGCGCCCATGTAACCAACAAAGAGCTGGTCGTCCACCCGGAATGGTTTGGTGCGATCCAAGTAGAAGGAAAGCGCACTTTTTGGATCCAGACGGTGGAGCATCTCTTCCTCTTTTTAAGGATGCGGAGGCGGAAAGAAGGTGGGCAAAGTGATGGTTTGGCCAATGTGGAAAGAAGTAACCACCTTGAGAAGAAAGGAAGGTCTAGTTCCCAGGACGACCTTGTCCGGATGGACAGCCAGAAAGGGAGGCTTGGAAGAAAGAGCTTGTAGCTCACTCACCCTGCGTGCAGATGTGATGGCCACCAGAAAAGCAGTTTTCAAAGTGAGAAGTCTGAGAGGACAGTTATGTAGCGGCTCAAAGGGAGCGCACATGAGGTAAGTAAGAACCAAGTTCAAGTCCCACTGAGGCATTACGAACGGAACAGGAGGAAAAAGTTGAGTAATGCCCTTTAGGAATTTAATTACAATAGGGGACTTGAAAAGAGAAGGCTGATCAGAAAGCCTCAGGAAGGCTGAAATGGCTGAGAGGTAGCCCTTTAGAGTGCCCAGAGCAGAGCCCTGCTGGGCCAAAGAAAGGAGGAACAAGAGAACCTCAGAAAGAGGGGCGGAAAGGGGATCCACAGCCTTTGCTGTGCACCATGCCACAAATTTGTTCCATCTGCAGGCGTATACCGTCTTAGTGGAGGGACGCCTGGCTGCCAAGATAACATCGCAGACTTCGGGAGGCAGGTCAAACGACGTCAACTGCCGCCGCTCAATCTCCACGCTAGGAGGTGGAGCTCGACAGGTTTGGGTGGAGGATCGTCCCCTGCTGCTGCGACAGAAGATTCTCCCGAAGAGGCAGTCTGATCGGAGGATCGATGGCCATGTTGAGCAGCTCAGGATACCAGAGACTCTTCGTGCCCAATCCGGAGCCACAAGAATGACTTGGGCCCGGTCGCGCTTGATCTTCAGCACTCCGGGCAGAAGTGGTATAGGCGGAAAGGCGTAATGAAGACAGCAACTCCACTCGCGACGAAAAGCGTCGCCTAGCGAGTGCCGCCTTGGAAATTCCAACACGCAGAACTGCTGACATTGCGCGTTCTCTTCGGTGGTGAATAGATCTAACCAAGTCTCTCCCCACTGCTGAAAGAGACCTTGCACCACCTCCGAGTGAAGACAACATTCGTGATCCATCATGCACCTGCGGCTGAGTTCGTCCGCCCTGGCGTTCAGAGAACCTTTCAGGTGTTGAACCACCAGGGATATGCCCTGATGTTCCAGCCATGTCCAGAGGCGGAGGGCCTCCTGACATAGGGTCCACGACCCCACCCCGCCTTGTTTGTTGCAGTACGACATGGCAGTGGTGTTGTCCGTGAACACCTGCACTTCTCTTCCCCGGACAGAGGGAAGGAATGCCTTGAGTGCAAGACGAATCGCCCGAAGCTCCAGAAGGTTGATTTGGAGCCCGGACTCCGCTGGAGACCAGAGGCCTCTGATCTCCGCCTCCCCCATGTGGCCGCCCCATCCCAGAAGTGATGCATCGGTCACCACTGTGAACTCTGGTTGAGGAAGGGAGAGGGACCTGCCGTCGACCCAATCCTGGTTCGTAAGCCACCACTGCAATTGGTGTGCAGTGCCCTCCTAGATCTGGACGCAATCGGACAGATTTCCCTGATGTTGTGCCCACTGGAACTTCAGGTCCCACTGCAGAGCCCGCATATGCCATCTGGCATGGTCCCCAAGCAGGATGCAGGAGGCCATCAGACCCAGCAGATTGAGGGTCATCCTGACCGAAACTCGGGATAGAGGCTGAAACATCGGAATCATAGCCCGAATATCCCGGACTTGCTGTTCGAGAGAATAGACCCGAAACTGCATTGTGTCCAAAACGGCTCCGATGAAGAGGAGCTTCTGAGAGGGGGTCAGGTGTGACTTCGGCACGTTGATGGAGAACCCCAGCGAATGCAAGAGGTCGGCCGTAGTCTGGAGGTGGGAGGAGACAGCCTGGCGCGAGCCCGCCTTCAACAGCCAGTCGTCGAGATAGGGGAAGACTGGAACCCTGATCTGCGCAGATGAGCTGCGACCACCGCCATCACTTTGGTGAACACCCGAGGGGCGCTGGTAAGGCCAAAGGGGAGCACGGTAAACTGAAAGTGCTCGTGGCATACCGTGAACCGCAGGTAACGCCGGCAGGACGGGGATGTGAAAGTAAGCATCCTGCAAGTCCAACGCTACCATCCAGTCTCCAGGGTCGAGGGCAGACAAGACCTGAGCGAGCGTCAACATTTTGAACTTCTCTTTCCGGAGGAAGCGGTTGATGTTCCTGAGATCCAAGATAAGAGGCAGGCCTTTGTCCTTCTTGGGCACCAGAAAGTAGTGGGAATAGCAACCACGACCTACTTCTGGGGCAGGAACGCGCTTGATGGCTCCCTTGGCCAAGAGTGCTTAAACACCTGTTGGAGAAGGGTCAGATGATCCTCCGACATGCGAAGGTACTGAGGTGGCATGGGTGGAGGGGTAGTGTCGAAGGGGAGGGAGTAGCCCCTTCTGACTATTTGCAAAACCCACCTGTCCGACGTGATGGTGCGCCAGTGGGGGAGGTGATGGCGAATCCTCCCGCCCACTGGCGTTTGGTGGCCCTGAAAGGTCGGACTAGGAGGGTTTGGAGGCTGCTGCAGAGGGGGCTGTGGTGGACTGGCACGCCCGCTGGCCCCCAGACCCACAGCGCTGGTTCCCGCGTCCCCGGCCGCACGGAGGTTGAACAGCTTGCGCCGGCCTGTGGCCCTGTGTGGGACGTGGCAGGGCACCCCTTCTGTATCCACGAAAGGGGCGAAAGGCAGACTGCGCAGGG
This sequence comes from Calotriton arnoldi, assembly GCA_963921515.1. Taxonomy (NCBI): domain Eukaryota; kingdom Metazoa; phylum Chordata; class Amphibia; order Caudata; family Salamandridae; genus Calotriton; species Calotriton arnoldi. The sequence continues at coordinate 488,950 of CAWUFW010005835.1, read as the reverse complement.
TGGGTGGTGGAGAGGCCCAAGGACCTGGCCGTAGCCCGAGAGTCCTTAAAGCGCTCCAGCGCGTTGTCTGCCTTGTCGCCGAAAAGGCGATGGCCATCAAAGGGCATGTTCATAAGAGTGGATTGGACTTCCCCGGAAAAAAACAAGTCGACCGCAACCAGGCATTGCGTCGAAGGGCTACTGACATGGAAATCGTCCTGCCTAGTGCGTTTGGCGGTATCCAGCCCACAGCGGATGGTAAACTTTGCTTCGTCTCTCCCCTCGGCAACTGCACGGGAGAGCACGGCCCAGGCCTCTTCCAGGCACTGGGGCAGCACCTGGGCTACCGTATCCCACACAGAGTGGGTGTAACGGCCCAACAGACATGCAGTGTTTACCGACCGCTGTCCCAAGCTGGCGGAAGTAAACATTTTCTTCCCAAGGTGGTCCAGCTTTTTGGATTCCCGATCGGGTGGTGCGTTAGGGAATGCGCCTTTGGTAGTAGAGGCTTAGACCACCAAGCTCTCAGGGGTGGGGTGTTGGGAGAGGAAAGTGGGGTCTCCCGTGGCCGGGCGATGGTGTCGGGCAATCATCCTGTCCACAGGAGCCCAAAAGGATGTCCGTGAGGGCTTCATTAAATGGCAGCAGGGGCTCCGAAGAGCTCGTTGCCGGATCTCTGTCAGGAGGTTAGTCCTGACTGCCACCGTAGGTAGCTCGAGGTGGAGAGCCTCGGCCACCCTACTCAACACCACTGCGTATGACGGTCCCTCCTCCGTAGCCATGGTACGAGGAGACCACATGCCATGGTCTGGTGAGGTATCCAGACCACTGGCTTCCCCCAGTTCCTCTCTCCAGTCCTGCTCATAAGTTAACTGGTCGGTTAAAGGGTCGCCAGACCCCTCCCAGTCCTCCTCGCCCTCCTCTGGCTGCCAATCTGGTCTCAAAGAGCCAGGGTATAACAGGGGCACAAAAGTACCCATCGGCGTCGGATCCGGCGTCAGTCGACGCCGGTCCGACTCAGTGTCTACCTCGAGGTAGAGGCCGGGGTCGACGTCGGCTGGGGACACAGCCGACGCCGGTTGCGGACATGGTGCCGGTGGAATCTGCACCGGGGGAGGCATAACGAGGTCGACCGGCGCCGATCCGGATCCAGGCCTGGATCCAAGGGGACCCTGCGGCGCCGAGGCCGAAGACCCAGGGCCCCCAGCTGAGTCCGTGGGGCCCGAAGGCGCGCCGGCGGAGTCGGGCTGCCCAAAGATGGCGTGCATCGCTTCGTAGAAACTCCGAAGCTGGGCAGGGGTCGCACCGGGTCCCGGAAAGGGAGGGAAACCCGAAGTCAATCCAGCGGGCTCCGCATGCGGAGCCGTGGGAGGGGACCACCCGCATCCCTTGTCACGTCGGCCGACGGACGGGGAGAAGTCGAAGAGCGACGCTGCTTCTTCGACTTCTTCCTGTGCTTCGACTTACCTGACCCCGAGTGCGAAGACTTAGACGAAGAATGGTGTTGGCTCTGCGACCGGTCCCTCGACCCCCTCCGCGACCGGGACCTCGATCGACGCGGAGCAGACTGCCGGGCCTCGAGTAGCTTTCGGGACCGCTCCCGCAAAGACTTCGGGGCCATGATCTGGCAGTCGGAGCACGACTTGGGGTCGTGGTCGCACTCCAGGCAATAGAGGCATACACGGTGCGGGTCAGTCACCGACATCAGTCGGTTACAGGAACCGCAGGCCTTGAATCCAGGTACCCTCGTGCACCAGGGGTCGATGGACTCAAAAAACGAATTCGACAAAAGTCGAGTCAAAAAGTGACTGGCGGTACCGCTCTCTCCGGATCTGCGCTTGCTGGCGCGGAAAAATAAAGAACTGACGTCAGCGCGCGAGGGCGGCGTCTATGTAGCTACAGCGACGTCATCCCGGCGACCACGAGGACGAACGCGGAGTCCCCCTTAATGACATCTGTCAGGCAGCTACGTGGGCATCGTTGCACACGTTCACCAAACACTACTGCCTGGACAGCCAAGTCCGGAGAGACGGCTTCTTTGGCCATTCTGTTCTCCAGGACTTTCTGGTGTGAACTTAGTTCGCAGACCCACCTCCGGTGTTGGTATTGCTGGGGTATCTATTCTAAGGTAAGGAATCTATAACTAACTGTTTCTTTCAGATGAACAAGTTACTTACCTTCTGTAACGATATATCTGTAAGAAACATAGGTTAGTTATAGATTCCTTAACGCCCCACCCATCCTCCCCGTTCTGCGAACTGACTTCTAGGGTTAAGGACATCCTTTCAGGGCCCTGGTTTTGTGCACCAGTGGTCAGTGTCTTGCATGGCTCTGCGCTTCTGGCGTGGGAAGTCGTGTACAGAACGGACGTCAGCGCACGAGCGGCGTCTATGTAGCGACCAACGCCACCTTCCGACGCGCAAGGGTACTGCTGACGAAAAACTTTCCAGATCCAGTCTGACGCCTGCGGGTAATTCTAAGGTAAGGAATCTATAACTAACTGTTTCTTTCAGATTCGCAATTATATCCGATAGGGAGGACAGAGGGGAGAATAGAGTCCCAGCTCCCTGGGTTGGAATTCCCATGGGAATTGGAAGCTGTGCGCTACGGGTAGCCAGAGAGTAAGACACCTTCTATGAATATAGTATGGGTAGAATACTTAAGGGTCTACAAGGGAGTATAATTTTCTGGAATACCCTAAAACTATCCCGGATGGGAAAAATTGCCTTAATTACATAGAGTATTCAAATGGCTAGATGTACTTCTCACCCAATTGTTGTGGAACGGAAAGAGATGTAGGGTAAGCTTAGAGGTGATGAAACAACAATGGGGCAAGGGAGGTCTAGGAATCCCAGACAGAGTTATATTATCTGGCGTCCCAATTACAACACGCAATAGCATGGTTAGATACGGACCCCTCTTGGGAGCTGTTAGACTTGGCATCTTTTGGCGTGTTTCCCCTGAGTTTTTTCTTTCTGACCTCTCGGGTTTTGACTCTGTATGTGCTGTCTTCGTGTTTCTGCGCACTTTTCTCACTGCTGATCAGTGGTAAAGTGCAAGTGCTCCTGCGTAAAATGTGTTATGGATTGGTGTTTCCATGATTGGATCTTTGATTTACTTGTTAGTCCCCAGTAAAGTGCACTGAGTGTGCCAGGGCCTGTAAATCGAATGCTACTAGTGGGCCTGCAGCACTGATTGTGCCACCACGTGAGTAGCCCTGAAAGGTACCTCAGACCTGCCATTGCAGAGTCTGCGCACAGTTTGTAACTGCCATGTCGACTTGGCCAGTGCACACACTGGCCGGTCCCTAACCTTCCCTTTTCTTGCATGTCAGACACCCCTCAGGTAGGCCCAAGGTACCCCTGTGGGCAGGGTGCAGTGTAAGTGAAAGGGGGACATGCCCTAGTGTGTGTGGCATGTCCTGATAGTGAATTACAGCCAATTTCGTTTTTCACTATTGCAAGGCTACCAGTTCCCCATAGGATAGAATGGGAGGTTTGTTTATAACATCTTATAAACATAACTGGCCCAGGGAATTCGGTAAGAAAACAGAATTTAGTATGCCTGAACTCAGAATCTAAAGATGCATCTTTTACTGAAGGTGATTTTTACCTTCTGTGTGTGAAAATACCACTTTTAGAAAGTAGGTATTTTCTTGCTCAGTCATCCCGTGTGCCTCTGCTGGAATGTGGATTGCCTGTCTGGGTTTTGGATGACAGAAGGCTGGGGGAGCAGGAGGGGCGCCAGATGGTCTAGGTAGGTCAGGAAAGGGCTGCAGAGACCTGGGTTACGATGGTGGAAGGGGGGGAGATTTCCTTGCACCTCAAAGGGCCTGCACTGCCTCTGACAAATGCTGTCTCCACCTCCTGCCAGGAATTCACACCAGAGAAGGCAGAACTGGTCCTGACCGGGCACAGGCCCTCTCTACCTAAGAGATCAAAGGATTTTTGGACATAAATGCTGGGTCCCAGACCCCTGAACTTTAGAACTCATCTGGACAAGAAGACTGCCAAGAAGAAGAGCCGGAGAAGCTGCAAAAAGGAACGACTGCTTTGCTGGGTGCTTTGCTGGGCTGACCTGCAGTGGCTGCTTTTGTCTTGGGTAGTGAAAGGCCTGGACTGGACTTTCTGCAACCTAAATTTGTGAGTCTCTCCAAGGGCTTGAGGTAGAGCTTGCCCCCTGTTCACGAAGTCTCAGGAACAGCAAAGACTTCAAGTTCTTCGACCCGCAGCACTGGGGACTGTGTGTTTTGTGCTGCAACCCGAAGAACACCAACTCAACGACGTCTACGACGCCACTGCCGACTTCGTGTCCTGAAGGCAACGCAGAGGGCACCGCCGCAACGCTGCACCGCAACCCTGGTCTCACCGACGACGCCTGTTGACGCCGCCCCCGAGCCGCTGCTTGCACCGCGACCTGTGGGCACCGCACTCCGCACCGCCTCGCTTCACGCCGAAGCTGTGGCACCGCAGAGGGCACCGCCGCAACGCCGCACCGCGACCCTAGTCTCACCGACGACGCCTGTTGACGCCGCCACCGAGCCGCTGCTCGCACCGCGACCTGTGGGCACCGCACTCCGCACCGCGTGGCTTCACGAGGACACCTTGGCCTGCCTGACGCCGCCACTTCCCGCCGAGATCGACGCCGCTGCTTGCACCGTGGTTCGGGGGCACCGCTCGTAAGTTACACGACGCACCGCCCTCATCCCACACCGCAGCCTTGGCCTACCGACACCGGCGCCATCGACTCCAGTTCGTCAGCCGACGACAGTGCTTCAGCAACGACGACGCCGCTGCTTGCACAGTGATCTGACAGCACCGTGACGAGCACCGCCTTCATCTCGCACCGCGACCCTGGTCTCACCGACGACGCCATCTGACGCCGCCACCGAGCCGCTGCTCGCACCGCGACCTGAGGGCACCGCACGCCGCACCGCTGCACTTCGCACTGCAGCACCCGACGCCAGCGCTCCTGACTCCATCAGAGAGGAGATCGACCTGCAACGCGTGGGACTTCGAGGGCCCCATCGCCTTGCATCCCTGAAAGGTACTGTTTGCGGGTCTTCCCGACCCCTAACTGGCCTGCAACCCAGCGGTCAGCCAGAACTGTTTTGGATTTGTGTGTTCACGACGCTGTGGTAGCCCGGACGGCGCTATCCACACAAGGAACTCTTTAATCAGCGTATTTTTGCATTGTGAACTTTTAAGTATGGTATGGTGGTTCTTTATCGTTTTTGGTCTTGTTTTAATTATATAAAAATATTGGATATTTTTCTAAACTGGTGTGGTGTCCTTTTGTAGTGCGTACACTGTATTACTGTTGGTTATGTGCAAACGCTTTACACACTGCCTCTAACATAGGCCTGGCTGCTCGTGCCAAGCTACCAAGGGGGTGAGCAGGGGTTATTTTAGAAGTGTAACTCCCTTATCCTGACTAGAGTGGTGGTCTTTGCCTGGCTTTGGCCCGCGCCCTAGCCTACCAAGAATCCCATTTCTAACAGGAGCGATCCCTGTTAGAGGGCACCTATGGTAGACAACAGCTGGGAGACTTTTTAGAGGTGTGCCCTATGCACCAGAGGCAGATATTTGGATCATGCCACATTTCGCTCAAATAGAACGAGCAAAGTCAATTGAAAAATGGAGAGAGGGGGGTTGTCTGATGTCAGACCTACACCCAGAGAATAGGTTTATTACCTACCAGGATGAGGTGGATACATTTGAACTGGGGGCGGGGCAATTCCTACAATATGCCAAGATAGCAGCTACAGCCCGACAACTTTGGCCGACATTCCCAGAAGTCCCGGAGCACACACGTACATTGGTCACTATAATTGCAATGGCGGGTGGTCGAAAACTTGTTACCCATTTATACAGGGCACTGAGAGAGGATAAAAAGATTAGGCCCCTGAAAGTGGAAGAGAAATGGCAAGAGGTCATTGAGCACATGATAACGGCAAAAGATTGGGAAAGAATCCACAAAAGTGTCCGCAAAGTATCAATATGCAGTAGATTTAAACAAATACAATATAATATAGTCCACATGACCTACCTTTCACCCAGGAGGCTGCACGCTATAAATATGAGAGAGCCGAAATGCCCCCGATGTCAACATACACAAGCAGATTTCGTACATATGGTATGGCATTGTCAAAAAATACAAATTTACTGGGCAGACGTTCTGGAGCAACTGAATAGAGTAACGGGATGGAAGATAGCCTCAGAGATAAGAACCTGCCTCCTCGGCTTGATCCCTAAGAATCCCAAACGTAAAACGAGCAGACGATTCCTGATATTGGGACTTATGATAGCCAAGAGGAGAATAGCAATCCACTGGCTGACTCTGCAGGGCCCACAGTTGGATAAATGGAGGAAAGATTCAAAAGAATGGGCAATGGCCGAGGAGGACCATATGAGGAAAACTAGGAAAGATGAGTCTCCCGGAAGAATTGATGGCATGGGGGCAATGGTACAGGAGATAGGAGAGACTGCCCCGCAGACTCAACCTGAATCACTGGACGGGGAATACGACAATACGACTGCTACACATAGTCAGGAAGCAAGGGTAGAAGACACCTAAAGACGAATTTAGATATAGAATTGGAGTATCAATCTGACAGAAACCGGTAGGGGAGGGAGGGGGGAGTTGGGTGGGTTGACAAGATTGTTAGTCAATATAATATAAGCTCAAGAATTGAAACTCCGAAGGGAGAACCTGTACCAGAAATATTTTTCCTTTCTTGTATTTTTATACTGAGATAATGGAACTATGATGTGTAAATAATAAATACTGTAACATGTATATTGACTATGTTCTTTTTGAAATAAAGAAAGTTATTTAAAAAAAAACTGTCTGATGTGCAATACAATTATGGAGATATATTTATGTATAACAATGACGCTATGTGTTGTGTTAATTTGCCTTTTGGTTAAAATCAAAATAAATTTTTTTTTAAATGCCATGTAGAAGGGGGACATGTGCATAAAATGTCATTTTAATGTGAAAAAGGAATTATTGCTGTATGGTAATTACATTGTTGTGGATGTGACGACAAAGAATGTGGTGAAAGTAGCCCATGGGAAATGCTGTGATCTGGAATGGGGGCCGAAATAAGGAGTGGAACTTTCACCAATTCTGAGCGTGTGTGGTGGAACAAGGGAAGAAACCTCCAAGGATATATGTAATCCAAGAAGTGCCAGGAGGTTGCAAATTCCACAGGGGACGTCGCCAATGAAATTAGAGACTAGGTTGTGTACAAATTATTTCCTTGCAAAGAGTTGGAGATGTTTATGTTTGATTTTGTGTCTTTGTGGATTTCATCTCATCACATGTTATGTTACTTGTTATGTTACTTTTGCTTTAATGGTGTTATTCCTATTGTTAGCATGTAATTCTTGTCCTTTGTATTTTTGTGATCGGTTGCTTGAAGCACAAGGGAGGGAGGGAGATGTTTTATATCTGGTGTTATTACAGTAGTGGTATTTGCATGTGTCACCATCACGTCATGAATGAGTTCAACATTTTGGAATTGTTGCCATTCGACTGCTTTGAGATGAATAGCGGCCTGTGAGGGAGCCACTTAATGACCATTGTTTTGATCCCATCACCATTTTCTTTGAGTATAAAGACAAATGTCACTGTAAGTGCTATCTTTAGATGAGCTATGTTTTTAGTACTTTAAAGAGAGTCTTCTATTGAATGGGTGTTTGCAGGATCTCATACAGAAGGAGTTGTGCACTGTTTAGGACTTCTGATGAAAATCATTTCACAAAGGACAAATCCTACTCCCAAAATAAATTTCGAGCACATTATGTGGGTTAATCTGTGTTATTAAGGGTGTAGGAAATTGTGAAGGCTTTTCCTTCTCAATTTTGTCACGATTTTCCTCAAACTTCACAAAGAACTTCCTGCAAAGTGAAAAAATAAATAGCAGAAAAAGGTTTTAGATACAAGTAGGTATGCAGTTTAAAAGCATAACCATGGTGGAGTGGCCTAGAAGGGAATGGAGAAAGACGCGTCTTGCCTGATCTGCGGGTCGACGTAGACTATCCAGCACCATCCGCAGCACCAGGACAGTGCTTGAGCGGTGCTAGTAGTGGCAGGATATTCGTGCCTCCCCCCCTGCAAATAGGGGGTGAGGGGGCTATTATATCCCATGGCTGTGGTCCTGGCGACAGCCTTACAGGCTCTTTGATATGGCCTGGCCCTGTATGGGCCGCTATCTTGTGGAGCTATGCGCCACGATCTGCTGCGACCGAGGCGGGGATGAGCAACTGTGCTGTGGGAGCCCTCCTGCAGAGGGAGTACAGCGGAGAGGATTTGTGGCGATGGGGCGACTGCCTGATAGGGCCCCCGCCTGCTCTTGACCACATGCAAGGATGCTGCAGGCCCATCGGTGCGGCATGCAACTGCGGAGCCACCATTTCGCAGTGGAAGGTGCTGCAGCCTGCTGTGACGGAGGCAACAGTGCAGCAGCTTGGCTGCTGAGCGACAATCGCAGTGCCAGAGCAGTAAGGGTGATTTCCTGAGCAGGCGTATTTGCATATCCCAGGTCAGATACTCAAAGGGTTAACCGGGGACCCCCTCAGAGGAAGCGTGACAGTGTGTGGGACTGAGGAAGCACGTGTATTCCTGCCCCCGCCCACTCCAAAGCCTGTGAGAACGCCAAGGGCCCACTGGTGCAACCCCCATTGCTGAACCACCATCTCGCCCAGGAGCCCCAAGCAGCCTGCTGCAGCCACAGCGGCCAAGCAGCGGCTCTAGTGTCAAAGGCCATCCGGAACATGGAACCAGCAAGATCTGGGTGAGCCTGCATATTTCTGCCCAGTCTCCCAGGACGCTGCTTGTCGAGGAGCGGCTGGACTGGGCTTATCAGGTGGAAGAAGAGTGCTGAGAAATGGCAGTGGGCCCCTTCCCCACTCCCCCTACAACCAGTGCAGTCACTGTGGAGACATCACAGCTTCCCTCCCCGGGGCTGAGACGAAGCTGCAGGGCACGGCTGGTTGGCTGTGGCCTGCGCTGCGCCTGGTGAGCGATAATGCAGAAGCCTGCCCCACTCGCACTGCTCATCTCAACCGGTGTAAGAGGATGTTCATTGGGCTTCCTGGTGTCTGCAACAACCACAGACTGACCTTCCCCGATCATCCTTTGCTCTGAGTAATTAAGGACCGTAAATAAGAGACTGGTCTGGGGTGTGTGATGGACCCTCTTTGCCTGCACTGGAAGGCTACCAAAGGAGCTACACCCCTCGGGACTTGAGACTGCTCTTAGCGGAGGGCCAGTGCCAATCCTATTCTTCCCACCCTCCTTGGCTAGACTGGACTTTGGAGGGACTGCGCCTCCCCTGAGGGGTGGACTACCACAGGCCCTCTGTCTCTACGCTCGGGCCGTGCAGGGTAAACTGTTTTCTTCTCCTCTGGGACACGCTCGCCCTTTGCCTGACTGTTGATAACCCTGAGACCCGACAGAGTCTCATATCCAGCTGTGATAGTCATGTGCCATCTGTTTTGAGACAAAGCGGGGGTGACGCCTTGGGCCAAACTTGACTCTCTGCACCTGACACCCTTGCACTCAGAAAACATGCAAAGCCTGAAGTCCACAAAGGACAACCCAGTGACCTCCCTTTGGAGCAGCCCCGCCACCCCCCAGCAGAATCAGAGGCAATTGATCCCCTCTTCCCACAACGATGACTGGCGGTTCGACTACAGTACCTATCTTGCAAGACTACATGGACTATTTATTTTTACTGGAAATTCATTCAGAAATCGGCTCACTTAAAGTGGACTTCAAATCGTGAATACAGGACATTTGGCGCAACGTCTCTGAGATAGGGAGGCGTGTGGACGATCGGGAAGGAACAGTGGATGCTTACTCGGGGGGAACTAGTATATGCTGTGGCGCCAGGTAGCAGCACTGAAGGACGAACAAATACAACTGCAAAATAAGTAAAAGGACATGAAAAATAGGAGCCGCCGGAACATACGCTCCAGAGGTGTGCCCAGGGGAGCGGAGGGAAGTGACAACATGGCCTTCACAGCCGAACTCCTGATGGCCAGCTCGCCACGATTTTCACCTCAAGTGGGATTTGTGCATGTCTGTGCCGATCTCCGTGAGAAGCAGATGCCTGTGTTGGGTCCCGATGGCCTGCTAATTTTGTTTTTCACTGTTTGGTTTCTTTCTTAGGCTACTGCTAGAGAATGTCACACCTGATCCTTCAAGTTATACAGTGCATGTCACCATCTCTGATCAGGAGATGCGCTACCCATCCGCCTCCTGTATTGGTTCACTGGGCTATCATGACCCCCGAGGACTGCTCAGCCATTGCACGGCTGCTGTAGTGGGCATCCCCTTTGGGGGCGGGGACCATAAGATTAGCTTGTTTGCAGATCTTTTGCTCAACAACTCTCAACCTGCTACCTCCCTACCAGCTATCATTGCCAGTCTTGCCCCATTCCATGCGGTATATGGATTCGAAATCAATACTCGCTCAATCCAACTATACCCAAGCAGGACCTCCCTGCTCTGCAAGGATTGGCACCATTCAATAGTTCCCCCCGACACAATTAGATATCTGGGTCTTAATCTAACTTCTACGCTATAATCTTGGTTGCAGGCCAACTGGTCGCAAGTCCAGAGATCCAACCTAGTGGATCTTAGGAGTTGGAAGCCCCTTCACATAGCTTGGCTGGGTCGCATTAAGGTCGTAAAAATAAACGTCCTCCCACGGGCTCTATACCTTTTCCAGGACTTATCTACTCCAATCCCCGAAGAGGATCTCACTCACTTGCAGCGGGACATTTGCTCCTTTATCTGGGAAGTTTCCAGTTTCAAATTTCTTTATTTTTGCATAGTTAACTAAAACCATTGCAATATTAACACTTAAAAAAAATAAGATAACATTTTTTAAACAGACATTCAATATGATTTCAGCCACCTTTGCTGCCTTTTTTGGTTTTTGTAATTATAAAAAAACTTCGGATAAAAGCAGTTAAAACCCAAGGTAGAAAATTCTTTACAGTTTAAAATCAAAAATTAATTGTAGTTATTAATGAATGTCATTAGCTCGCTGGATACTATAAGGTGCAGTCTCAGGTTTTTTGCTCCAGCCATACTTGCCATATGTCAAATAGTATTAAGTATGTTGTTCAAATTGTCTCGACTTATTACAAGGATTATCCCTGTGCTGCTGGTAGTCTATCCTTAGTGTGGTCCGGCTAAGGCCTCTTCCCGTCTTCTGAACAGCCTGCAGCGACAATGCTTTTTGGAGCATTTTTTGGTATTTTGGGCATTTTTTGTTCAGCCAACATAAGGAATTTTACCAATCTGCAGTTCAGTTGGGTATTTTCAGGGTTTAAGCAGGCCAGCACTGCTTGCCTCCTGGTGCGGATGTCTTTCTGTTTAAGAGGTTCTTTTAGAAGCTGTTGCCGTGCTTGGTGCAATTCCTTGCATAAGCAAATTAGGTGTAGAATGTCACCATTCTTGATGTTACACAGCCTGCTCCTGTCTTGTGCTGTTGTCCTCAGCCATGGTGGAAGATACTGAGCACACAGAAAGATCCCCAATCTATGCCTTAAAAAGTTCATTTTTATGGCCTTGGGATAAACCCTCATTGAAGCATGTTTGTGGGGCAAGTGATTTGTAGGAGTTAAGGGTCATCCAGGCGTGAGATCTATTGAGAAGGTTGCCTTGTCCTCCACCAAGGAAATTTGTTTTATGGTTTTCCAGACTAGTTTTTTAAAGTTCAGATAGCCGAGTTGCGCGTCCCAAAGTCCCGTGAGTTTGGTAGATTCCAGGGCTAACTGAAGGTAGCTTCTAGCTTGGGAGGACTCCCTATGCTGTATGTCGTGTCACAGCAAGTAGTTTAGCGTATTTATAGTGGCACTTCTAATCTTATGCCAGCAGATGATGTAAGCGCCATACCTGGCTAAGACTTGTTGTAGAAGACCAAACTCCAACCTTATTTGAGCAGGTGATGTGTAGAGCGGAAGACAGAACATAGTTCTATAAGCTTTGACCTGCGTGTTGTCCAGATCCTTAGCGTCTCTTCCCGGCATTGCCTCGCTGCCATAAGCAAATCGAGGGGAGAAGTTTAGCCTGGACTACCTTCAGGAGCGGGGTCAAAGTCGGCCCCATCAATTTATTTGCAAGATTTTTTATCGTTAGAGCGATCAACAGGCCTTTCCTTCTTATTTCCTCTTTCTGGCGCCTAAACGACCCTTCCTTGTCGAATGCGACTCCTAGGTACTTGTACTCGTGAGCTGGATCAAGTTTGGTGCCACCCAGGAACCAATTCCTCTGTAGGTTCTTTTTGTTGTTTATTGACATTGTCCGAGTCTTACTAAGATTTATTTTTAGGTTGTTTTCTGTTGCGTAGTTCTGCATTTCCGTCAGTAGATGTTGGAGACCGACGTGAGTGTGACTAAACAGAACTACGTCGTCGGCATACATGAGATTGGTCAGTGTTTTTCCTCCTATCCTGGGTGAATGGGAATTGCAGGCATCAAGCACCTTTGGAAGGTCGGCCATGAATAGATTGAACAGGGTTGGTGCAAGCACACAACCCTGTTTCAGTCCTTTTGTTGTGGGGACTTTCGAGGAGAGGTGGGTGCCGCCGCCTAATTTCACCTGCACCCAGGTATCTGTGTGTAGAAGTGACAGCATGTTTAAAATAGGCTGTGGTAAGCCCCATCGCGCCAGTTTCCCCGCACAGTCTGCCCCTCTCTACATTATCAAAGGCAGCACTAAAGTCAATGTAACATTGGTGTAATGGTAATTTAGAGGCTTTTGCTGCGTCAATTATTAGAGAGATTGTGAGGATGTTTGTTCATGTGCTGGCCATTTTGTGAAAACCGGTCTGGTTCAGCGGTATTATCTGATTCGCCTCAGCCCAGGATGTGAGCTCCTGGAAAGGGGAACAACCGAGGATCTCTAAATTCCTATTGATGCAGCCTCTAAACAGGGGTGGGTTTGCCTTCCCTAACCTACTCTATTATTATTGGGCCGCCCACTTACGATACATCTTTGAGTGGGTGGTACGCAAGAGTGAGAAGCACTGCTTCCACATAGATCGGGCGGTGGCTTGCCGACCCCAGTGGAATCTAGTCTTGCTATCCAAGAATGCCAGGCCGCACAGCGCTTATAAAGCCACCCCCACTAGGACTGTGCTTGACATATGGGACAGGGTGGCACCCAGGAGGGGGCTTACCACCTTTCCTTTCCCCAACACACCCATTACATACAAGGATAAGTTACTTACCCGTAATCCTAGTTCTCTTCCAGGGGTATCCTCATGAAAGTCATAAGCACTGAAAATTCCCGCCCATGTGCGGGGACCCCGGAAATAATAAAAATGATATATGAAAAAACACATATATATATATATATATATATATATATATATATATATACACATATATCATTTTTTCTCATATCAATGCAGCACCCATCTAGGAGGCTAAACAATGTAATAACCAATAAAACACTGTTTTTGCAAACACACAATATATGAATAAAAACACAGGAGAGCAAGTACCACTAACTCTGTTTTTAATGAGTAAAACTCAAAGAAAAAACTGCAAAACAGCAGACATTGTTAGCCTACAGGCTGCATTGTAAACCAATAGCATAGAAAATGAAAGCATTTTCACACAAAAACTGGCACCGTGCCTTTAAGGCAGCTATGACCCCTAGCTTCCCATCATGCCTCAGGGGTGACAGTTAGGTCAGTTGTTCTTTGCGTAATCCTGAAGATCAGGGCACAAAGATATTGCTTCATAATAAAAATGATCTCATTTGCCTGGGGAGGCGGGTGGGTTGCTTATTACTTTGATGAGGATACCCCTGGAAGAGAACTAGGATTACAGGTAAGTAACTTATCCTTCTCTTCCAGGGGATCCTCATCAATAGTCATAAGCACTGAATAGAATAGCAAGCCCACCTTCCACCTGCAGGAAAATGAGAGTGAATGACTCAAGGTACAACAAAACAGCCGCAATCAGCTGTTGAACAGATTCCTCAAAGAGGCCTGGCCTACTTGGGTATCTGCGCTGGTGTCTGAATCTAGACAATAATGCCTTGTAAATGTATGGACGGACCTCCAAGTTGCCGACAAACAGATCTCAGAGATCGGCACGTTATGAAGGAAAGCAGTCGTAGCCGCTTTTCCTCTTGTGGAATGCGCCTTGGGAGTAAACCCAAGGGGCTTCTGCGCTAGCTGATAAGCCAACTTGATGCATGAAACTATCCATCTGGAGATGGATCACTTTGAGGCTGGAAAACCTGTTCTGATCGACCCATAATTAACGAATAGTTGATCAGATTTTCTCATGGACTTGGACCTATCCAGATAGAATTTTAAAACTCTTTTCAGGTCAAGCGAGTGTAAAGCCCTCTCAGCTGGAGTGGAGGGATTAGGGAAAAAGGTCGGTAGAGATATGGTCTGATTCACATGGAAATCCGACACCACCTTCGGAAGGAAGGAGGGATGAGTTCTCAATACCACCCTATTGAGATGGAAAACAGTATACGGTTCCTTAGAGCAGAGAGCCTGTATTTCACTCACTCTGCGAGCCGAGGTGATCGCCATCAGGAAAGCCACCTTCTACGTGAGGTGTTGCAAAGTTCGAAAGGTGGACCCATCAATTTTGATAGCACCAGGTTCAGCTGCCAGGGCGGCGAAGGAGGCCGGACCAGAGGGTAGACCTTTTTCAGGCCCTGCAAGAAGTCTTTCACAACCTGTAGCTGAAAGAAAGAAGGTTGAGAAGGAGAGCGCCTGTATGCAGTGATAGCAGCTAAGTGCACCATAATGGAGGGAAACTTCAAGCCCGCTTTAGCCAGGTAAAGCAGGTACGGCAAAATGACTTCCTCCTGTCCCCTCGTTGGGTTACAATTGTTTTGAATGCACCACATATAAAAACGTTTCCACTTGCACGCATAGGAATGCCTAGTGGATGGCCTCCTTGCCTCTTTTAAGATGGTCATGCAGTCTCGTGGCAGCCCTAAATGTCCATACTGGAGGACCTCAGGAGCCATGCTGCCAAGTTCAGTGAGGGAAGGTTGGGGTGATAAATCCTCCCGTTCATCTTGGACAGCATGTCCGGTCTGCACAGCAGTCTCCTGTGTGGGCATTCTGACAGGTGCAGAAGGTCCGGGTACCACCACTGTCTTGGCCAGTCCGGGGCAATCAGGATCATCCTCGTGTGCGAGTGAGAGAGTTTGGTCACCACCTTCGGGATGAGCGGAAGGGGTGGAAAGGCGTACACAAATGCCCCTGACCAGTCTATCAAAAGGGCATTCCCCTTCAACCCTGGCCGATGGAACCTCGAGGCGAAGTCTTGGCATTTTGTATTTTCGTCGTCCGCGAAGAGATCGATGCTGGGCCGACCCCAAGCCTGGAAGATGTCCTCGACGACTTCTTCGTTGAGCACCCAGTCTTGTCTGTCTTCGAAGTGTCGACTGAGAGCATCTGCCTTTGCGTTCTGTTCTCCTGGCAGGTGTACCGCTGTGATCGATAGGTTCCATGCCAGGAGCCAATGCCAGAGAGCTTGAGCTTCCAGAGAGAAGGTGCGAGAGCGAGTTCCCCCCCGTTTGTTCAGGTAGTACATGGTGGTGGTATTGTCCCCCTGTACTAAAATTGAGCTTGCCTGAATCGAAGGAAGGAAAGCCTTGAGGGCTAGGTGAACTGCTCTCAGCTCCAACATGTTTATGTGATACGAGCGCTCTTTCACTGACCATTGTCCTTGCGTCTGAAGAGCACCCATGTGTGCTCCCCAGCCCAGGAGGGAGGCGTCCGTGATCAGTGTCTGAGAGGGAGGTGCCTGATGAAAAGGTATCCCTACTTGCATATTCTCCTTTTTCATCCACCATGGTATGGATGCTTTTGCTGCGTTTGAGAGACATATTCTGTCTTCCCAACGATCCGTTTGCTGATCCCACTTGTCCTCCAGATCCTGCTGTAGAGGACGCATTCGTAGTCTGGCATTGGGGACCAGGAAAATGCAGGATGCCATCGACCCTAACAGGGAGGCAATCTGACGAACTGAAGGCATTCTGTTGTCCAGAATTAGTCTGCATTTCTGTGTGATGGAAAACTGTCTCTCCTCCGAAGGAAACACTTTTCCTACCTCGGAGTCTACCAGAGCTCCAAGATAATGGATTCTCTGTGTGGGTTGTGGAGTTGACTTGTCTAAGTTCACATGAAGACCTAGCCGGTGACAAAGCTCCAGGCATTGTAGGAAATGATTCCTCATGCTGTGGGGAGAGGGACCTTTCAACAGCCAGTCGTCCAGGTACGGGTACACGAAGATGCCTCTGCGGCGTAGTACTGCTGCCACCACTGCCCTGCACTTCGTGAACACTCGGGGAGCCGACTTCAACCCCAAGGGTAGCACTTTGAACTGGTAGTGTGAAGATCCCACTAGGAATCTGAGATATTGTCTGTGATGCTGACTGACCGGAACGTGAAAGTAGGCATCTTGCAGATCCAGCGAACACATCCAATCTCCCTGCCTGAGGCACAAGTTACTAACTTGTGTAACGATATATCTGTAAGAGACAGTAGTTAGTGATAGATTCCTTACCTTAGAATATCCCCAGGCGTCAGGCTGGATCCGGAAAGTTTTGCGTAGCAGTACCCTTGCGCGTCGGTAGGCGGCGTCGTGCGGCTCCGCGTCCGTCGTCGGCGTCGTGATCGCCGGGATGGCGTCGCGGGCAGTACTTAGACGCCGCCCCTGCGCGCTGACGTCAGTTCTGTACACGACTTTCCGCGCCAGGAACGCAGAGCCATGCAAGAAGCTGACACAGGTGTCTGAAAAATACTAGGGCCCTGAAAGGGATGTCCTTAACCCTAGAAATCAGTTCGCAGAACGGGGAGGATGGGTGGGGCGGTAAGGAATCTATCACTAACTACTGTCTCTTACAGATATATCGTTACACAAGTTAGTAACTTGTGCATCTGAAAGAGACACGTTAGTGATAGATTCCTTACCTTAGAATAGATACCCCAGCAATACCAACCCCGGTGGTGGGTCTGCGAACAAAGATCAGACAAGGAAGTCCTGGAGGACAGAACGGCCAAAGAAGCCGTCCCTCCGGACCTGACTGTCAAGGCAGTAATGCTTAGTAAACGTGTGCAGCGAGGCCCACGTAGCTGCCTGACAGATAACCGGCAGCGGAACACCGCGGCCCAAGGCCGTGGTAGCAGCCGTTGCCCTGGTGGAATGGGCACGCAGCCCAACAGGAGGCTCCTTCTTAGCCAAAGAATAGCAGGTCTTGATGCACAAGGTAACCCAGCGGGAGATGGTCCTCTTGTGCACCGCCCGACCTTTTTGGCGCCCACGTAGCCAACAAAGAGCTGGTCATCCACCCGGAAGTGTTTTGTGCGGTCGATATAGAAGGAGAGCGCACGTTTTGGGTCCAGACGGTGGAGCCTCTCTTCCTCTCTGGAAGGATGCGGAGGCGGAAAGAAGGTGGGCAAAGTGATGGTCTGCCCAATGTGGAAAGCAGTAACCACCTTTGGCAAGAAGGACGGACGCGTCCGAAGAACAACCTTGTCTGGATGAACAGACAGAAAGGGAGGTTTGCAAGAAAGAGCCTGGAGCTCACTCACCCGCCGAGCGGAGGTGATGGCCACCAGAAAGGCTGCCTTTAGAGTCAGAAGACGAAGAGGACAGTTATGCAGAGGCTCAAAGGGAGCGCACATTAAAAAGGTAAGAACCAAGTTCAAGTCCCACTGAGGCATTACAAACGGAACAGGAGGGAAGAGGTGAGTAATGCCTTTTAAGAACCTGTTAACAACAGGGGACTTGAAAAGGGAGGGCTGATCAGGGAGCCTGAGGAAGGCCGAGATAGCACAAAGATAACCCTTGATGGTACCCAGGGCAGAACCCTGTTGGGCCAGAGAGAGAAGGAACAGAAGGACCTCAGAAAGAGGGGCAGAAAGGGGATCCACAGCCTTTGCTGTGCACCATGCCACAAATTTGTTCCACCTGCAGGCGTATACCACCTTAGTGGAGGGACGCCTGGCTGCCAGAATCACATCACAAACTTCGGGAGGCAAGTCGAAAGGAATCAACTGCCGCCGCTCAATCTCCACGCAAGCAGGTGTAGACTGGACAGGTTCGGGTGGAGGACCGTCCCCTGCTGCTGCGACAGAAGATCCTCCCGAAGAGGCAGACGGATCGGGGGATCTATGCTCATATTGAGTAGCTCGGGATACCAAACTCTTCGAGCCCAGTCCGGAGCCACAAGAATGACTTGGGCCCGGTCGTGCCGAATCTTCTTCAACACTCTGGGTAGAAGTGGTATAGGCGGAAAGGCGTACAACAGACCGCAACTCCACTCGCGACGAAAGCGTCGCCGAGCGAGTGCCGCCTTGGAAATTCCAACGCGCAGAACTGATGACATTGCGCGTTCTCTTCGGTGGCGAATAGATCTAACCAAGGCTCTCCCCACTGTAGAAAGAGTCCTTGCGCCACGTCCGAGTGAAGACGCCATTCGTGATCCATTATGCACCTGCGGCTGAGTTCGTCCGCCCTGGCGTTCAGAGAACCTGCCAGGTGTTGAACCATCAGGAACATGCCCTGATGTTCCAGCCATGTCCAGAGGCGCAGAGCCTCCTGACAAAGGGTCCAAGACCCCACCCCGCCCTGTTTGTTGCAGTACCACATGGCGGTGGTGTTGTCTGTGAACACCTGCACTACCTTCCCTTTGACAGAGGGAAGGAATGCCTTGAGTGCAAGCCGGATCGCCCGGAGCTCCAGAAGGTTGATATGGAGCCGGGACTCCGCCGGAGACCAGAGGCCTCTGATCTCCGCCTCTCCCAAGTGACCGCCCCATCCCAGAAGGGACGCGTCCGTCACAACTGTATGCTCTGGCTGGGGAAGGGAGAGGGATCTGCCCATGACCCATTGCCGGTTCGAGAGCCACCACTGCAACTGTTTTGCAGTCCCCTCCGAGATCTGGACGTGATCGGACAGGTTGCCCTGGTGCTGCGCCCACTGGAACTTCAGGTCCCACTGCAGAGCCCGCATATGCCATCTGGCATGATTGACCAGCAGGATGCAGGAGGCCATGAGGCCCAGCAGCCTCAGGGTCATCCTTACCGAAACCCAGGATAAAGGCCGAAAGATCGGAATCATAGCCTGAATATCCCGGACTCGCCGTTCGGGAGGATAGGCCCGAAACTGCGTCGTGTCCAGAACTGCTCCGATGAAAAGGAGCTGTGGAGAAGGAATCAGATGCGACTTCGGCACATTGATGGAGAACCCCAGCGAGTGCAGGAGTTCGGCCGTAGTCTGGAGGTGGGAGACGACTGCCTGGGGCGAGCCCGCCTTCAGCAGCCAGTCGTCGAGGTAGGGGAAGACTGAAACCCCTGCCCGGCGCAGATGAGCCGCGACCACCGCCATCACTTTCGTGAACACCCGAGGGGCACTTGTAAGGCCAAAGGGAGCACGGTGAACTGAAAATGCTCGTGGCCTACCGTGAACCGAAGGTAACGCCGGTGGGCCGGCAGGACGGGGATGTGGAAATATGCGTCCTGCAAGTCCAACGCTACCAACCAGTCTCCAGGGTCGAGGGCAGTCAAGACCTGAGCTAGGGTGAGCATCTTGAACTTCTCCTTCCGGAGGAAGCGATTGACGTTCCGGAGGTCCAAGATAGGACGCATGTCCTCCTTGTCCTTTTGGGCACCAGAAAGTAGTGGGAGTAGCAACCACGCCCTACTTCTGGGGTCGGAACATGCTCGATGGCCCTCTTGGTCAAGAGGGCCGTGACTTCCTTCTGTAGAAGCACCAAGTGATCCCCTGACATGCGGTGGAGTTGAGGTGGCATGGCTGGGGGGTGGTCTCGAAGGGGAGGGAGTAGCCCCTTCGGACAATGTCCAAGACCCACCTGTCCGAGGTGATGGTGCGCCAGTGGGGAAGGTGATGGCGGACCCTGCCCCCTACTGGCGTGCCGTGCACCTGAAAGGAGGGACTAGGAGGGCTTGGAGGCCGCGGACGGGTTGGAGGTGGTGGCCTGACCCGCACGCTGGTTGCCCGATCCGCCACGGCGGAATCCACGTCCTCGGCCACGCGAAGACGCCTGCTGCGCGGGCCGGTGGCTGGGCTGCTGACGTGAAGGGGCGCCCCTACCGTGGCCACGATAGGGGCGAAAAGCAGAAGGCAGCGGAGGGCGTGTAGCAGAAAGGCCCAGGGACTTGGCAGTAGCCCGTGAGTCCTTAAAGCGCTCCAACGCATGGTCTGCTTTGGACCCAAAAGACCGACTCCATCAAAGGGCATGTCCATGAGAGTATTCTGGACATCCCTGAAAAACCAGTGGTTCTCAGCCAGGCGTGGCGGCGGAGCGCCACCGTCGTTGCAATCGACCTGCCCAGCGAGTCGGCGGTGTCAAGGCCACAACGGATAGTGTATTTGGCCGCATCCCTTCCTTCCGCAATGGCGCGGGAAAGCAGTGCCTGGACCTCCTCAGGGCACTGGGGCAAAACATCCGCCACCGAATCCCACAGAGAGTGGGTATAGCGGCCCAAAAGACAAGCGGTGTTAACGGACCGCAAGCCAGCACTGGAGGAAGAAAAACCTTTCTTCCCAAACTGATCCAGGCGTTTGGATTCCCTATCCGGAGGAGCGGTAGGGAAGGCGGTTTGGGAAGCGGAGGCTTGGACAACCAAGCTCTCAGGAGTGGGGTGGACAGAAAGAAACAGGGGGTCGCCCGGAGCGGGGCGATGGCGTCGTGACACGTTCCGATCCACAGGAGCCCCTGTGTTGGGCTTGGACCAGGCGCCCAAAAGAACGTCTGTGAGGGCGTCGTTAAACGGCAGCACAGTCTCCGCAGAGGAGGCTGCCGGCTGAAGCACCTCTGTCAAGATGTTAGGCTTGACCGTCAAAGTAGGGAGCTGGAGGCGTAAGGCCCCAGCAGCCCTACGCAACACCGTACCAAAATTGGCCCCCTCCTCCGTAGCCACGGGAGGAGACAGCATGCCAGTGTCAGGAGAAGTATCCAGACCACTGGCCTCCCCTAGACTCTCTGTCCAGTCCTCATCATACTGACAGTTGCGAGTCAGAGGGTCATCAGACCCCTCCCAGTCCTCCTGGTCCTCCTCTGGTTCAAAATAAGGAGGAGGAGGGACATTTGGGACCCAAGGGCCCATCGGCGCCGGAGCCGGCGTCGAGCGGCGTCGCTCCGGGTCCATGTCCGGAGCCGGAAGGAACTGGGGGACGACGCCGCCCGGAGCCCAGGGCGGCGTCGAGAACGGCACCGGAGACATCGGCGCCGGCGGAGGTGTCGTGAGGTCGACCGGCGTCGATGGGGGTTGTGGAGCCGGGATCGAGGCCGGGGCCGAAGCCGGAGCCGGGATCGAGGCTGGAGGCACGGGCGACGCCGGGGCCGGAGCCGCCCGGCGACGCGGAGCAACCCCATCAGGGCCCGCGGGGCCCGAAGGCGCACCGGAGGGGCCTGAAGGCCCGAAGAGGCGGGCCATGGCCGACAGGAACTCCTGTACCTTGGCCGGATCCGCCCCCGAACCCGGGAAGGGCGGGTATGACGGGGCGACTCCACAGGCAAGTCCGGGGCCGCGGGGGCGGGGACGGTGCCGGGAGGGGCCTCAGCCGAGTCGCGAGACCGGCGAGGCGAAGTCCGAGAGCGGCGATGCTTCTTGGACTTCTTGTGCTTAGACTTACCGGACGAAGAAGACTTCGACGCCGACGACCGGTGTGCACTCCGCGAGCGACCCCTGGACCTCTCACGCGACCGGGGCCTCCGTGGAGCCGAATGCCGGGCCTCGAGGAGCTTTCGAGACCGCTCTCGCAAAGCTTTCGGGTTGAGGGCCTGGCATTCTGGACAAGACTTGGTGTCGTGGCCTCGGCCGAGGCAGAAGAGACACTCCCAATGCGGGTCGGTGACGGACATCATCCGCGCACAGGCGCCGCATCGCTTGAAGCCGGGCATCCCTACGACACCTTAAAGATGGAAAAAACAGTGAAAAAATCACCAAAAAGTATGGTCAAAAATTGACCAGGGCACTGCTCTTCCCGGATCTGCGCTTGCTGGCGCGGAAAAGAAGAACTGACGTCAGCGCGCAGGGGCGGCGTCTAAGTACTGCCCGCGACGTCATCCCGGCGATCACGACGCCCGGCGACGGACGCGGAGCCGCACGACGCCGCCTACCGGCGCGCAAGAGGTACTGCTACGCAAAACTTTCCGGATCCAGCCTGACGCCTGGGGATATTCTAAGGTAAGGAATCCATCACTAACGTGTCTCTTTCAGATCTGTGGATATATTTGATGGAGAGCCAGCATGCGAAACTTCTCTTTTTTAATTGACTTGTTGAGTGTTCGTAGATCTAGAATGGGTCTGTACTCTGCTTTTCGACCTTTCTTTACCAAGAAGTATCTTGAGTAGACCCCTCGTCCTCGCTGAGATATTGGCACTTTCTCGATGGCTGACTTTCGCAGAAGGGTGGTAACTTCGTTCTGCAATATCTTTATCTGATGGTACGATGATTGAACCGGAGGGATTGAGGGGGTTGGTGTCGAAAACGTAGAGTACCCATTCTGTAGCGTAGCTAACACCCACTGGTCCTTTGTGATAGCTCGCCACTCTTCGAGATGATTTGCAATTCTTCCCCCCACTCGAGTGGTGAACGGCGACGGGGGAAGTGGACACTCATTGCTTGGTCTGCGTCTTAGCGGAGGTGTTAGACTGACGCTGGTTCCCTCTTCCTCTGGAGGAACGCCGGGCTTGGTATTGTGACCTTTGCTGTCCCTGCTGATCCTGGTTTTTCTGCCAATGAGGGGTTTAAACCCTCTGTTGGGAGGATCGCCGGTTGTAAGGCCTGAATCGTTTGCGGAACTCTTTCTTCTTCTCTAGACCCACGGCTTTTAGTGTGTCTAGCTCCGTCTTCATCCGGGACATTTCTTCATCCGTGTGTGCCCCGAACAAAGATGATCCGGAGAAGGGAAGATTGAGGATCCTAGACTGTGCCTCTGGTTTGAGCGCCGTGAGTCGGAGCCAGGAGGTTCTTCTAGCGCATATTCCATGCGCATAGGCATGAGCCGAAAGAGTAACTCCATCAGCTGCAGCACTGATAACTTGGTTAGCCACCAAGCTGCCTTCATGTAAGATCTCATCAAAATCCTTGCGATGATCTTGTGGTAACTTTTCCATGAATCTTTGCAGGGAGTCCCACAGAGACCTGTCATACCGGCCCAAGAGAGCCGAAGCACTCGACACCTTCATCATAGAAGCTGATGTGCCACATACCTTCCTTCCCCACGAATCCTGTGTCTTACTCTCCTTATCTGGTGGAACAGTAGAGGAGGAAGCAAAAGCATGTCTTTTTTGCTGCAGCGATTATCACAGAATCCGGTGGAGGATCAGATTTGAGGAAAAGTGGGTCTTCTGCCGGTGCACGGTATTTCTTCAAAATCCTAGCCGGTGCGATCTTGAGTGTCGCCGGCGTGAGGAAAATGTCCATAACTGGTTCTATTAAACCCGGTACCAATGGTAGCAGGGGTCTAGATGCTGCCCTTTGGTGCAAAGTCTCAAAGATAACAGAGGACGAACTCTGACGAGTCGGCATCGGGATGTTTAGTTTCGCCACACCACTGTCCAGCACGTCCTGAAAGGTGCTAATATCATCCACCGGAGAGACCCTCGACGGCGGGCTGTCAGTCAGAGTAGGTGAATAGTCTCTGTGTGACGTGTGTGTGGAAGAGGAGGAAGGCGTTGGAGATCTGTGCCTTCTCCTCCTGCTTCGGGATCTAGATTTTCTTCTGTGCGAGTGCGACTGCGATCCCTGGCTCTTGATGGAGTACGCTCTCTATCCACCGCCTGTACCAAACGAGCCAACGGGGACCTGTGAAGGGGGCTTGAGTACTGCTGTGCCCTTGAGGGTGGAGCAGTGGCCCAGTGATGCAAGGGTCTGTCCCATCTTGGTGAAAGATGGATGGAAGGCGATCTTTGCCCTTCTCGCCCCTCAGGAGCATGTGGAGGAGGCAGAGAGTTCTCTCTTTCTTGCGCAGGCCTTGTCGGCGAATCTTGATGCCTGGACACTGGACTGCTGGATGTCGAGATCATGACATCCAGAGATCTTGACGTTGAACCCCTGTGAGAGCTAGGAGAACCTGTTCTCGACGTCGGTGACGGTGACGTGGACAGGCTTACTGGACGTGAGGCCTCTTTGGACTGGTGCCTCGACGTGGATCTGGAACGTCTCTGAACAGATTGGCTTCTCGACGTCGACCGTCGTCTCGGCGACGGTGAAGCCTGCCTCGACGTCGGCTTTCTCTTCTTGGACGGAGGACTCAATCCTGCAGTCGACCGGCCTCTCGACGTCGAACGTCTACTTGACGCCGCCGGAGTACTGTGTTTCGACGTCAGCCGTCTCTGGTCTGGAGACCGGTGTCTCGACGTCGATCGATGAAGTGGTGCCGTCGACGGAGACTGCCGTCTCGACGTCGAAGATCTTTGGACTGACTTTGACGGTGACTTCAGCCTCGACGCCAAAGATTTTTAGACTGACTTCGACGGTGACTTCTGCCTCGAAGTCGAAGATCTTAGAACTGACCTCGACGGAGACCTTTGCCTCGACGTCGATTGCCGTTGATGTGGCGACGACAGAGTGATGTGCCTCGACGTCGAACGCTTGGCCAGCATCAGCGGAGACTTGCTCCTCGACGTTGATCGTCGCCTGGTTGACGACAACGGAGGGCCTTTTACCTTCGTCGACGTTGAGAGCGTCGTCGATTTCTTGGAAGAATGATGCGTCAGCACCACCATAGTCATCGTCGACGATTTCTTCGTCGCCGGCAGCTTCGACGTCGATCCCGACGCCGATGGAGAACAGGTCAGGACCTTGCCTCTCGACGTCGACCGAGTCCTCCTCTTCTGCTGCCTCACTGGAGACCTACCTCTTTCAGAGAGGCCATAAAGTCGAATCCTCTCCCTGTCTTTGATGGTCCTTCTCGACAACTTCTTGCAATGATAACAAGCGGCAGAAGAGTGAGAATCAGGGAGGCAGAGGATACACAGGGTGTGTGTCTGATCTAGCCTTCTTGCCACAGGCAGGGCAAGGGTCAAACAAGGAAGGCATTTCTGAAAAATCTTCTAAAATATCAAATATTTTTTGACAGAAAGTCAAAAAAAGGAGAGCTGTGAATCCAGGGTCCTGACTGAAGGAGCCGGAAAGAACAACTGACCTAACCGTCACCCCTGAGGCATGATGGGGAGCTAGGGGTCACGGCTGCCTTAAAGGCACGGTGCCAGTTTTTGTGTGAAAATGCTTTCATTTTCTATGCTATTGGTTTACAATGCAGCCTGTAGGCTAACAATGTCTGCTGTTTTGCTGTTTTTTCTTTATGAGTTTTACTCATTAAAAACAGAGTTCAAGTGGTACTTGCTCTCCTGTGTTTTTATGCATATATTATGTGTTTGCAAAAAGTGTTTTATTGGTTATTACATTGTTTAGCCTCCTAGATGGGGGCTGCATTGATAAGAGAAAAAATGATATATATATATATATATATATATATATAGCTGTATATATATATATGTTTTTTCATATATAATTTTTATTATTTCGGGGGTCACCGCACATGGGCGGGAATATTCAGTGCTTAGGACTATTGATGAGGATCCCCTGGAAGAGAACTCTGATTTTATTCCTGCACTGTCGCCCCAGTACTTTCCCGACATAGCCAAAACTTACCGAAGCTTATCCCTCAGGGAAACTGCGTACAAGCTCATGTTTCAATTGTATTACACACCGGCTCACCTTTCCACCATTTACCCCTCCACGTCTTCCCTTTGCTGGCAGTGTGGACTAGTAGCAGGGTATTTCTGCGACATTTGGTGGTCCTGCAGCCTCCTTACTACACATTGGAAAGCGATCTTGGGACACAAAGGCCACCGTAGGGCATCCGCTTTCTGCTTCCTACCTCATAGTCATACTCAGTCCTTAGTTTGTAAAAGAAAGAGTGCTGGTGCCCGAAGCTCTGCTCAGATGCCTGTGGCCAGTGCAATTAAATACTGACGTGCCAAATACCAAGGCCACCAAATCCACCTAATGCCTCTTTAATCCACTACCAGACACTCCCTGACCCTTTATGTAATTCTTGTAGGTTCCATCAGTTTTCCTATGAGACATGTTTTTCCATCTTTCGATCTGACTTTCAGATTTTTGTGTTTTTCCCTCTTTTGCACTTGTTAAGTATCTGAGCTGGGACAATAAGTGCTGGTACCCAAAAATAAGTACTGGTGTCCCCCACCAGCTAATACCAGCTCAGATTAAGCACTTGTCATACTTACTATACAACTCATTGCCTTAGAAGTGATGACCCACACTGACTGGAGGTTTATTAGCCACATGCTACATGCTGTGCAGCAGCTTGTGGTACTGGAGTGGAAAAAGACAGCTGCCCCCTCTGTTGCTCAATGGTTAACTCGCCTATGGCAAGTGATTGCGATGGAACAACTCTCCCATAACTTAACACAGACTGAGGTTGACTTTCAATATGGTTGGCACTCACTGATCCACTATCTGACTCGCTTGGAGTTCACCTGTTTCAACCCAACAAGTTTAAAGGCATTGCAGCTTTTGGAATGATTCTCCTCCAGACGCTTAACCACAATGGCTGACCTATCCCTCTCCCCACTGTCAGTAGCACCCATTTATGCACTAAAGCAGGACATTGCTTATGTTTTGGAATTGTATATTGACATATTTCACTTGAAGTTGTTGCACCCTGATATTCCTGTGTTTTTTCTTCCTTGATTTGAGACGGGTCATACTGTGGATGATCCTTTAACGTGTTTGTATAATGCTTGTTTTATCTTTCCCTGCAATTCGTCCTTGGTCGCGTGCTATGTTTATTTGATTTGTAATGCCAGGTCTTCTGTTATACTGTGATGGTTTTTGGCGACCACGTCATACTTTGTTGTAATGAGTCATACTCTTATTGAAAATTTACCCCAAAAAATAAAAATCATAGTATAGAAACATAGTTCAAAACCCATTCAAGCTTTTATCGCAATCATGCTGAAAATTTCTGAATCGAAATTGGGTGGAGTTGGTAAACTTCGCAAAATACTCAACTTCAAAGGATGAATGCTTATTATCCAAATTTTTATTGATATTTCATAACACATCAAAAAAGCCTTCTGCATGATATTTGACATTGCAAAGAAGACAGGAGTAACTACTAAGTCTTTATTGCATACTGTCTATTGTAGCTTCAACAAGTACATACATTGTAAATGAGTATTATATTACCTACCTTGAGAGGCTTTTGGTTTTGCACTTTATGACTTTCATTCAGAACGGAGGGACCTTGATTAGTCAGCAAATGACGCTGATGTACTAAGGCATCCTTAAATTCTTCTTCTGTTTTGGTTTCAAGAAGTTTCTGACGGAATGCAATGTCCGAAAATATCGTTGCAAAGGTGCGACCCACTTCAGTTGCAGTTTTAGTGCTTTTCTGATGAGAGAAAAAAAACTTAAAGGACCCTTTATTTTTTATACATTGACGTTTCTCCTCCTACTTAACTTATTGAAACACATAATGGGTATGATGGGGGGTAGGTTATAGCTTGAGAAACCAACACTCGTTTTGTGTATGGCACAGAAATATGTACTATAAAAATAATGTTTCCAAAAGTGATTAGGATATTTTAGTCCTCACTCCTGTTCATAATTCACCATTAAAACATGCAGTCAGTACTGCTTCTTTACATGCTTTTTTATAATTACCATTCCTTTTTCAATAAATTACTACTTGTATAAGGTTGGCCCATGTCTGTAATAAAACACAAGTGCTAAAGAGTAGCCCTAGTAGGGCCCAGGATTGATTTAAGCAATCTCATCTATCATTAATTTCCTGTGAAACAGTGTAGTAAACATAATAATGCTGCACAACTAGGAATTCAGTTACCTCAAGACCTCCAGAGAGGGGTGACTCACACTCGTAGCTTAAGGCTTCCATACCCATAAAACATATGGAGGAGCAGTGGTATTAATACAATTATTTCAATTAACAAAATCCATATAAGTACTACTGAATGTAGCTGCTAATAAAGAATGTCTTAGCAGGCTGTGTACCCTATGATCGGTTTGGTTAATGATACTAAATATTAATTTAAAAAAATACTTTTGCTGATACAAGGTATTGCATATTTAGTTTTCTAGAGTATGTTGCAGTGCATCGAGTGATTTATGGGATACAAATAGGAAATGCATGGCGAGTTGGAACTTGGACTGTTGTTATCCGAGAGGGTAACGTAAATAAGGAAAAGTTACTCACCTGTTATCCTAGTTCTCTTCCAGGGGAATCCTCAAAGTCATAAGCACTGAATAGTCCCATCCAGGTGTGGGGATCCCGGAGCACTTTTAAAAAGTATACATATATGTATAACAAGAATTTGTACCATGGTACTTTATATACAAGATTGCAGAGAGGAAGAATGTGGAGGGGGAGGTGCGGGCAGATCTTCCGTAAGGCATGTGAACATGTAGGTTGGGCAAATCATTGTGATGTTAAATTGATTCTACTGTAGGACAAACCTCAGTATCAGTGACACGCTATGGCATATATGTTTGGTCCTCACTTTAAGAATGTTTTAAGTCCAGATGGCATGCAATTTGAATACACCTCTAAACCTTAATAATTAAAAGATGCTGGAGGTGAAATGAGATTTTCCCATTACGCTACCACGATGTGGACGGTAAAACAGTATATGTGTCCATTCACAGGCACGTTTTTTTTGCTGCACTGTATCCTGCGAGGGAGTCTAACTTTCAGAGCCTCCTAAGTGAGTTGCTGGTAGGAGTCCACTTGGCAACCACCCAGTAACTGTCGTTTTGTGAAGACACAAAATATGAGATGTGTCGCAATTTGAATGCGTCAACACATAACTGTTTACAATTTCTGTTCTTTGTCACTATCACTCTTTCTTTTATTATTTTTATCAACCATTACAGATCCATAGCATCAGTGAAGTGGAGATGCGTCCCCTTGCCCTGATGAATTTGCAGAAAACTCTTTGAGCAATGAAACATGTCGGCCGTTCAAGGTAAATGGTCTAAACATGCCGTTTCTTTTAACCGAGTGTGGACAATATTAAAATAAAGAATGTGTGTAATAGTTGTTCACAACTCATTTTTAATCAGGAGATTTATTCACCTCTTTTCACATTTAGGGGCTTAGACGTTTGATAGATGAAACCATTATTTAAACATTTTTTCACCACTTCACACGAGCCTAATAGGTCACACGTCTTTCTTTTCTGTCAACAAAGTTGCCGATGATGACAGAACGAGCAAACTGGTGAGTACCAACCAGTAGCTCCATGGATGGTGCTTACATGAGGCACTTTGACTTCCCTCATTTTTTCTTCGGTGGGTGCGAGAATAGCGGTGGATGGTTGATAAGTTTTAAATGAGGAACACTTAGAGGTGGGCATGACTATATAATTTAGCAGAGCTATACCTAGGAGTACATAATACCCGCTTAACAAACTTTATAAAGACTACAATGTGTTCTTTATAACCAGGTTATTTTTGTTTGAAATTCGTGGGTATCAGTTAGTACCTGTTATTGTTGAAACTAATGAAATATATATTTAAAACAATATATAGGTTTGCAGCTTAAAGAAGGCTAAAAATGGCTAGATTTAATTGAAGTTTCATTTTAAAAAGAAGCCTATTGCTAGACATGCATCACTACACAAATGTGTCCATAGAAAATCTTTCGCAAACCTTTTTAAAAAGTAAAGGAGTATGAAATATTGTTAGCCAATATGCTGCAACGCACAGCATAGAATAGAAAAATGACACTGTACCTTAAAGAATTTCACAGTACCCCCTGTATGCAATCATGACACTCAGGTGAGTTAGGTCAGTTTGTTATTACGGCTCCTGGAAACAGGATCCTGGGGCACTGAGCTTTGCCTATTTGGCAAAAATCTTTTGAAAATCTTTCGGAACCTTATATTTTGAGTTTTTACTTGACGTCTTGTCTTTTAAGACAGCTTGACACCTTTTTCTGACAGAAAATGTGTCTTTTCTGTCCAAAATGCTTTCACTCTTTGTGAAGTGACCTTCCTGTGGGAAAAAGAAGGCACAATCAAACCCTCACAGGCTCTGCATCATGTGCCTTCCAGAGAATCGCATCCCTGATCCCTGTACTCCTTGTCAGTCCTTCTCCAGAAGAACTATGAAGGACAGACAGAAAATCGGATTACATGGAATGCAGCAAAGGAAGGAAGAACATTCTGCCAGATGTTCTAGAAGCCATGGAGAAGATCAGTCCTCCACTAGAGCTGCTTCTTCTTCCTGCTCCAAGGACTTCTCTAGAGGCAGATCCAAGAAGAAAAGACACCAGAGGAAGAGACATCGGTCCCGTTCAAAGTCGAGGAGCATAGTGTCAAAGACCAGGCGTATACCTCCTTGTGTGCAGTCATCAGATATGACGTAGAGACACTCAACAGTGAAAGACCCCCAGCGGTCACCGGCGATAACACAGTCAACGTTGAGAACACCTCCATCGACAACTAGTCTACCCCTGTCGACGTCGAGACTGGCTGCCTCAACGTCCTCACCACACCAGAGGAAGTGAATACCACTCTGGCAGACTCAACATTGTAGGGAGTTCTTATATAATTCTTATTCTGGACTTAAGCAGGGATCCTGTAGTAAAAATACCCAAGGGTAAACCCTAGGATTCATCTTTATTAACGGGTACCCTTGATATGGTTAAAAGAAGGTACTGGGAGAATTTTTGATTAAGTACAATGGTTCAGAAATCCATCCCCCTACTGCTCGCTCCAAAACAAAACAAAAAAGTTCTAAATCCTTCCCTCTTCTATCCCTCCACTCTCCTTTTCAATCCAAACAACAGACCCAATCAGGGGTAGCAAGCACTATATAAATGCAAACCTTTTTCCTTCTTCTATCCCTCCACTATCCTTCTCAATCCAAATAACTGACTAACATATCCACCACTCAAATTGCTTTCATATTTCACGATACTAATTCACCACTAATCCTTTATGGGTTCCAGGGGTAGTGCGCTACTCGCCAAAAAAGCGCTTCGCTGCCTCGTCAGGGGTAGTAAGCACTATATAAATGCAATTACAATACAATTCTTTCTGCCAACATGTTTCGACTGATTCATGAACCAACATGGGTCCATGGTCGTCTTCAGGGCCCGACTCCTCCCTGCCTACTACATTCCATGCATGATCATGAGGCGTAAGGCTCTCCTACCTGTATTGTGCTACAACCCCACTCGTGGACACTGCAAACAGCCAGCAAGGTGCGCATTTCGTGCATGTCTGTCTGGTAAGACCATAGGACTAATGAATGCTTATCAGTGTTATGTTGTGTGTGTTATTCTTTCCACTTGGTCTAATTCTAGACTGCTGGTATTGTTATGCTTACAAGACAGGTGGCATTCGATTGTGCTAAGATCGATCTGTGGTGGTGTTTGCAGGTGGTATTGCTTACATCACTGGCAACAAGAAGCCTACACAGAATGACTCAAAGACATGGTTTATTGGTCACTTGCATACTGTCCAAAACTGGCTTTGATTTCATCACTACCATAAAGGGGATTGTTTCAGTCAATCAGGGATCACTCTTGTAGAATGTGCCACAAAGCGCTGATATGAGAGATCCTGGAAGGGAGCAAAGCCTCCACAGAGGTCATCACGGTAGTAGTC
This sequence comes from Calotriton arnoldi, assembly GCA_963921515.1. NCBI lineage: Eukaryota > Metazoa > Chordata > Amphibia > Caudata > Salamandridae > Calotriton > Calotriton arnoldi. The sequence continues at coordinate 457,263 of CAWUFW010005835.1, read as the reverse complement.
CCTACGTGACCAGTCAGTCACGGAGGCAGTTGACGACTGATCCAACATGCATGCAGCTAAGAGACCTGGCATTAAAGCGCTGCAAATCTTCATGGGGATTGTAGGGGTAAAGTTTTGTGACATCCCTCCCCAGAGTGTGTGGACCTCAGTCTGTATGTGTGTCAGAGGAATACAGACCGAGCAAAAACAAACCATAGCCTGGATGGCTTTGTGCAATGACAGTGTAGAAGTGCGCTGCTTGGTTAAAAAAGTAATGTCCGAGGGAAGAGATTTAGGATAAATACTGTACGGTGATGTGCATCTGAATACCAAATCCGATGATGGGGCGTATACTTTCTATATTACTTTGGAGACTTTTGTACATAAAGACCATATAATTTCCTGTTGTCCATTATCAGTAAGGAACTTGTAATAAGCTGTGTGGCCACTGTCAGACTTATTTTGAGTGGTTGTCACCTGGTTGTTTTACTAGTAGTACTGATTGGATATAAGCACTCCCTGGTGTTGACCAATTCATGACAAAATGCAGCTGTGGTACCATTTACTCAGTTTTTGCAATTCCCTTGAAACCATGCATTACATGAAAGGCGTGGGTTAGGCCGCTGGTATGCAGCACCTGGCTGCAGGAGTTGGTGAGGCAGACTGGTGGAAACGAGATGGCAGCTGAGGATTTGTGGGGTGTCTGGGCGAAACCGCCACACGCCCTATCCTTCCCCAAAGAAGCCACCGGCACGCTGCTGACTGATTTGTAGAAAAAGATCTGGGAAGCAGTCAGATGGGGACAGGATTGGGGGAGGGGGGTAGAGGGTTGGGGATATTTGCCTCAATGTTCATATGCCAGTGGATTATACCCAGAGCTCCATGAGATGAATTAAGAAAAGAACTATTAATTGTTAAAGGCTGCTAGGCATTGTTACCCAGTGTGGTCGGTTCCCCTTCCACAAAGCCTGAGAGCGGTGGGGAGACACTAGTAGGACAAGCTGGGGGACATACAAGTCCCCCATACCGTATTGCAGAGGATTGTACACCTGACACAAATGTGCCCAGATTGGCAGGCAGCGCATCAAATTGTCAAGGATGAACTTGGATTAAAGAGGCAGCATGGACAGGTAAGGGGTTGGAAGCATGCTGCGAACGATGGACTGCTGCAGATTACAGGGCCAGAACACCCAGCAAGTCTGATGAGCCGTGAGAAAAAGACGACCCTACTCAAACATCCGACGGAGCAACTGGCCCTACCATGAGCTGAAATATTTGTTAAGGAAAAGCTGGGCCCTAATCATGGGAAACTAGATAAATTTACAGAGCAGGCCAGATCAAACCTGATGACCTCAGAAATAAATAAGACGCAATTGGCCAATATAGTACCCTAACCAACCACTAAGGCACCTTTACAGGCAATTCGATCATCACAGTCTGTGTTGGATAAGAAAATAGGGGCGGTAGACGGGTATGTGGGCTTTCTAGGACTAGACCTTGGAGATGTAGTCAACAAGGTTACAGAAACAAAGCTGTACCCCACTGCTTGACAACTCCATGCAAAATATACAGGACACGCTCACGCATTTAATAACGAGATGTAAGAGGTTATAAAATTGGGTTGAAGATGCAGAGCTAGTAACAATGCCCGAGATGGTCAGCTTTCCAGAAAGAGTGGAGAGCATCAATATCAAACATTTATAGAGTGCGGCAAATCACCCGTGAGGGTCTCGAGGCGCTGGAGCTATTTGCTGCTGCATGGAGGTTTGATCATTAAAACATCCATGTCTTTAGTTTGCTTCCAAATTGCTGGAGTGACGGTGTGGTCCTGAGGTGTAGGGGGAGGTTGTTAAAAGTCTTGGCTGCCAGGTGCAAGTAGGAGCATCCTCCGCTTTTGGCTCCACAGATCCGTGGGGTGTCTGCAAGGGAGAGGGAAGCTGATAGAAGGTGTCTGGTCAGTTGGTGGCGGGTCAGACGTTTGTTGATTTATGCTGGTCCTTCGTTGTGCAGGGCCTTGTAGGCATGGGTCAGCATCTTGAACTGGCATCTCTTCTGAATCGGGAGCCAGTGTAGTTTCTTGAGATAAGGTGTGATGTTGGTCCGTCTGGGGAGGTGGAGTATGAGTCATGCCGCTGAGTTCTATACTGTCTGGAGTATCTTCAGGAGGAGTGCAGTGATTACTATGTAGAGCGTGTTTCCGTAGTCCAGTCTGCTGGTGATGAGGGCCTGCGTGGCGGTCCTTCTGATGTCTGCCGGGAGCCACCTGAAGAACTTGCAGAGCATCCGAAGGGTGTGGAAGCACGTGGATGAGACTGCATTGACATGCTTCTCCATGGATAGCTTGCTATCCAGGATGATGCAGAGGTTACGGGTGTGGTCTGTCAGGGCAGGGTGTGCCGAGCTTCGCGGGCCACCATGCGTCGGTCCATGGCAAGGTGGTGTTCCCAAAGATGAGGACTTCCGTTTTTTCAGTGTTGCGTGTGAGACAGTCACCCTTCATCCAGTCCGTGACGTTCATCATGCATCTGTAGAAGTTAGCTTTAGTGGTGGAGGGAAACCTCAGACAGTGAGAGGATGAGCCGTGTCGTCGGCATAGGAGATGATGTTGAGTCCATGTGCTCTGAAGGTGGTTGCAAGGGGGGTCATGTAGGTGTTGAAGAAGGTCAGGCTGAACCTTGGGGGACTCCACAGATTATCTTGGGCTCCGAGGTGACCGGTGGGAGGCGGATCCTTTGGGTTCTGCTGGTGAGATATGAGGCAATCCATTTGAGGGCATTTTCTTGAATCCAGATGTGGTGGAGTCTGTTGATCAGGATGAGGTGGGAGACTCTGTCAAACACGCGGACAGGTCCAGAAGGATAAGGGCTGCGGTTTCCCTGCTGTCCAGGAGGGCTAGGCTGTTGTCTGTGGCTTCAAACAAGGCTGTCTCTGTGCTGTGGCTAGCTCAAAATCCGGATTGGGAGATGTCCAGGAGGTTGTGGTCTTCTAGGTGTTGGGATGAGTTGCTGGTTGATCGCTTTCTCAAGGACTTGTGGTGGATAGGAGCGCAGAGATGGGCCGGTAGTTCTTTATTTTGGCTGGGTCAGCGGATGTCTTTCAGGAGGCTCTATTGTCTTGCTACTGAGGTTAACGATGTGGTGGGGGCATGGGTCCATGGGTGCTCCAGAGTGCACAGAGTTCATGATGGAGATAGTGTCTTGCGCGGTGAGGAGTTTCCAGTTGGTGAGGTGTTCGGGGTTTGTGTTCGTGGGTGTGAGCTGGTTGATGCTGCCTGGGGCGGAGGATTGGTGTTTGAAGTTTTCATAGATGGCCGAAATCTTGTCATGGAAGAAGTCTGCGAGGTTGTTGCACAGTTCCTAGGAGGGAGTGATGTTGTTCTCGGTGGCTGCGGGATTGGTGAACTTCGTGATGGCGAAGAGATTTTTGCGGTGGTTTGCGCTGGCTTTGATGTGACCTGCTAGGGCGTTCTTCTTGGTTTCTTTCAGGAGGCAGTGGCACTGGTTCAGAGCGGACCCGAAGGCGGTGTGGTCTTCTCTTTGCTGATGCGCCACTTCCTTTCAAGTTGTCTGCAGTTGCATTTGGTGAAGTGCAGTTCCTCAGTGAACCAGCTTGCTTTCTTACTTTGTTCTTTGGTCCTGGCTGTCTTGGCGGGGCGATGGCATCGGCACAGTCTGTGATCCACTGGGAGAAGCTCTCAGCTGCTTGTTCAGGGTCATGTGTAGAGTATGCGAGTCGGGAGCGGAGTGTGGTGTTCCACCGGTCTTGTGATACCTTTTTCCAGTCTCTTTGTGAGGATCTGGGGGCATGGTGCAGGGGTGGGTGGGTCCTGAGATGAAGTGTACGCTGTGGTGGTCAGACCAGGTGAGTGGTGTGGATGTACCAGACTGTCACTGTAGGTGAAGATGGGGTCAAGTGTGTGTCCTGCAATGTGGTAGGTTTGGTGACGAAATGCGTGAGGCTGACATTGCTCATGCTTTCCAGTAGGTCGGTGGAGCTGGCGTAGCTGGGATCATTAATGTGGAAGCTGATGTCCCCATGGAAGTTGTAGTGCTCTGAGTCAATTGCGAGCCGGACGATGAGTTCTGGGATGGCGATACAGAAGCTGCGGCATGGTCCTAGTGATCTGTAGGATAGGGTACCTCTGATGATGCTTTTTCCATCCGTGAAGAGTTGGAAGTTGAGGTGTCCCATTACTGCTGTCAGGTCGTCGGGGGATGTCATGCAGCGGATGGTGTCCCTGAAGATGATGGCTATACGGCCTCCGTGCTTGTCCAGGTTTCTGTGAGGAAGAGGACGTCCAGGGTGAGGGAGGAGATAGTGTCCCAGACCTCTGCAGCATGTTCTAGAGTGAACGTACGTTGAGTAGGATACTCGAGTTGCGACATGGTGGCCTCAGTTGATGTAGCGGGTGCAGCTGTGTTTGCGGTACCGTTGACTCCTTTGGTGCTGAACGTGAGGCAGCAGTGTCCGCAGGAGACAATCCTCTGGTGAGGTGTGGGGATGTGCAACAGCAATATTTGTTCGTGCGTCCTGGGCTCGGAGGTCAGAGGCGGTGCATCATCGTGGGGAGAGCATGCATCCTCTAGAAAAGAAAAGCTGGGCCCCACCAGAGAAATTGTCAACCTGCTTTGTGGTGTAGCATCCTTACAAAGTTTTGGCCCAGAAGCTTTCCCCTAGCTCACTGTCCATACTAATGATGGACAGACTCGTCAACTGGAAAGAAAAGTTAAATTCTATAGATGGCCTGTGAAACAGAGTCCAATTTCACTCTGGGAACATATTTCCAGACATGTGCACAATTACAGAAATCATTCAAGACGGTCAAATAAAAATTGCGAGCTATGACCCTCAGCTACATATTCCTCTACCCATAAAACTGAAGGCCGCATTCCAATTGAAAAACATTTTTTTTTTTAATCAGCCTGGCATTCAGCGAAGGAGAGACCAAACTGAGCAACAGTTGAACAGACCACAAGGCCATAATAGACAGCTTGGAACCAGATGGCATGCCCAATAGACCATGGCCGCCAAGGAAACAGACGGCGCCACTTGCAGCAGAGCCACCCTTGCAGCAGAGCACCCAGATTTCCGTAGAAAAAGGCACACAAATCCAACCCTATCGAAAGACAATTCCAAAAGCAGCTCAAAGCAACGCTTTCTGACACACTCCAAGATTATCGATCAGACATTATCTGAAGGGTTGCGGGGTGAGGAGGTAGGGGTTTGAGGATATGTTGATCACAAGGCCTCTGTTGTGACAATGAAGAAAGAGTGACCAAGTTGAGAACTGACTCAAAATACTTGCTGTGAACAAAGTAGCTGTTGGTCACTCTAGCAATCCAACCAACTCAAGAAGACTGGCATGGGAGAAATTGGATTTAAAGTTTAAGTGCCAAGATGGGGCTTCCGCGTCAGGACCATTCCCACACTGGCTCACAGAGCTTAAGATGACGCTTGTATGAATGGATGCCGCAACTTAAAGCACGTTTTGTGATAGGGTGCTTAGACGCTCACCACATATTTATGTAGTTGACTGTTAGTTTTGGGAGTTGTGGGAAGCCACAAAAGGGTGATGCGATCGAGCAAATGTTGTCCATGGGCAAAAGATGACTCTGTGGTAGAATTATGGGGGGGATGTTTGGTGGCAAGTTTGACGGTTTGTCGGTAACGATGTATCTGTAAGAGACATAGGTTAGTTATAGATTCCTTACCTTTAGAATTACCCCCAAGCGTCAGACTGGATCCAGAGAATTTTTTCCTTAGTAGTGCCCCTGCGCGTCGGTAGGTGGCGTCGGTCGACTCTGCATCCATCATCGGCATCGTGGTCGCCGGGATGACGCCGTGGTGCCTACTTAGACGCCGCCCCTGCGCGCTGACGTCAGTTCTGGCACGACTTTCTACGCCAGAAGCGCAGAGCCATGAAAGACACTGACCACTGGTGCGCCACACTAGGGCCCTGCAAGGGAGTCCCTGTCCCTAGAAATCAGTTCGCAGAGGGGGGAGGATGCATGGGGTGGTAAGGAATCTATAACTAACCTACGTCTCTTACAGATGCATCGTTACGGAAGTTAAGTAACTTGTTCATTTGAAAGAGACAGTTAGTTATAGATTCCTTACCTTTAGAATAGGTACCCCAGCAATACCAACCCCGGAGGGACTGCAAAACAAGTTCACACCAGAAAGTCCTGGAAGACAGAACGGGCAAAGTAGCCATCCCTCCGGAGTTGACTATCCAGGCAGTAATGTCTGGTGAACGTGTGCATAGAAGCCCACGTGGCCACCTGGCAGATGTCAATAAGTGGGACTCCATGTGACAAAGCAGTAGTTGCTGCCGTAGCTCTAGTGGAATGAGCCCGCAGCCCCAGTGGAGGTTCCTTTCTAGCTATAGCGTAACAAATCTTTATACAAAGGAAGCGCCATTGAGAGATGGTACGTTTTTGCCCAGCCCGACCTTTCTTGGCCCCCACATAGCCAATTAAGAGTTGATCGTCCACCCGGAAATCCGTTGTGCGGTCAAGGTACAACTTCACGTTTCGGATCCAGACGGTAGAGTATCTCCTCCTCCTTCGAAGGGTGCGGAGGGGGAAAAAGGTGGGCAGAGTGATAGTCTGTCCGATGTGAAAAGGTGTGACAACTTTAGGCAGGAACGAGGGTCTCGTTCAAAGCACCACTTTGTCCGGATGCACAGAGAAGAAAGGGGCTTAGAAGAAAGAGCCTGAAGCTCACAGACTGTGCTAACAGAGGTGATGGCAACCAGAAAGGCAGTCTTCAGTGTGAGAAGCCTAAGAGGACCGCTGTGAAGAGGCTCGAAGGGAGCGCACATAAGGTAAGTCAAAATAGGGTTCAAGTCCCACTGAGACATTAAGAAAGGAGATGGAGGAAAAAGGTGAATGATGCCTTTAAAGAACCTACTTACAATAGGGGACTTGAACAAAGAGGGCTGATCTGGTAGCCGAAGAAAGGCAGAAATGGCTGCCAGATAGCCTTTAAGAGTGCCCAGAGCCGAACCCTGCTGGGCCAAAGAGAGAAGGAACAAAAGAACCTCAGAAAGAGGGGCAGAGAGGGGATCCACAGCCTTGGCTGTACACCATGCCACAAACTTGTTCCATCGACAGGCGTATACCGTCTTAGTGGAGGGACGTCTGGCTGCCAAGATAACATTACAAACTTCGGGTGGAAGGTCAAAAGCTGCGAACTGTCGCCGCTCAATCTCCATGCAAGGAGGTGGCGGCTGGACAGGTTCGGGTGGAGGACTGTCCCCTGCTGCGACAGAAGATCCTCCTGAAGGGGCAGTCTGATCTAAGGATCGATGGTCATGCTCGGGGTACCAGACTCTTCGTGCCTACTCCGGTGCCAAAAGTATGACTTGGGCCTGGTCACGCTTGATCTTCTTCAGCACTCTGGGCAGAAGTGGTACAGGCGGAAAGGCGTACAGGAGACCGCAATTCCACTCGCAACGAAAAGCGTCGCCGACCGAGTGCTGCCTTGGAAATTCCAATGCGCAGAACTGCACGTTCTCTTAGGTGGCGAACAGATTTAACCAAGGCTCTCCCCACTGCTGAAAGAGACCTTGGACACCCTCAGAGTGAAGATGCCATTCGTGATCTACCAGGCACCGACGGCTGAGTTCGTCCCCCCTGGCATTCAGGGAACCTGCCAGGTGTTGAACCACCAGGGTTATGCCCGGATGTTCCAGCCATGTCCAAAGGCAAAGAGCCTCTTGACATAGGGTCCATGACCCCACCCCGCCCTGTTTATTGTAATACCACATGGCGGTGGTGTTGCCCGTGAACACCTGCACTGCCTTCCCCTTGTGGGAGGAAAGGAATGCCTTCAGTGCCAGGCGAATCGCCCGGAGCTCCAACAGGTTGATATGGAGCTCGGACTCCGCCGAGACCAGTCTCCTCTGATCTCCGCCTCTCCCAGGTGGCCACCCCATCCCAGAAGTGATGCATCGGTCACCACCGTGAGGTCTGGTTGGGGGAAGGGAGAGGGATCTGCCTCTGACCCAATCCTGGTTCATTAACCACCACTGCAGTTGTTGCACAGTTCCCTCCGAGATCTGGACGTAGCGGAAAGATTCCCCTGATGCTGCGCCCACTGAAACTTCAGGTCCCACTGCAGAGCCCGCATACGCAATCTGGCATGATTCACCAGCAGGATGCAGGAGGCCATGAGGCCCAGCAGCCTCAGGGTCATTCTCACCGAAATCCGGGATAGAGGCTGAAACATCGGTATCATAGCCTGAATATCCCCGGACTCGCTGTTCGGGAGGATAGGCCTGAAATCGCACTGTGTCCAGAACAGCCCCAATGAAAACGAGTGACTGAGAGGGAGTCAGGTGTGACTACGGCACGGTGACAGTGAACCCCACCGAATGCAGGAGGTCCGCCGTAGTCTGGAGGTGGGAGACGACAGCCTGGGGCGAGCCCACCTTCAACAGCCAGTCGTCAAGATAGGGGAAGACTGGAACCCCCGAATGAGCTGCGACCACCGCCATCACCTTGGTGAATACCCGAGGGGCACTGGTAAGGCCAAAGGGGAGCACGGTGAACTGAAAATGCTCGTGGCCTACAGTGAACTGTAGGCAGCGTCCGTGGGCTGGCAGGACGGGGATATGGAAATAGGCGTCCTGCAAGTCCAACACCACCACCCAGTCTCCAGGATCAGGGGCAGACCGGACCGGAGCAAAAGTAAGCATCTTGAACTTCTCCTTCCGGAGAAAGCGGTTGAGAGCCCGGAGGTCTAGGATAGGATGCAGGCCCTTGTCCTTCTTGGGCACCAGAAAGTAGCGGGACTAGCAACCACGACCTACTTCTAGCACAGGAACCCTTTTGATAGCTCCTTTGGCCAAGAGCTGAAACTTCATGGCGGAGAAGTACCAAATGATCCTCCGACATGCGGTCGAGAGACGGTGGCATGGAGGGAAGGGTAGTCTCGAAGGGGAGAGGGTAGCCCCTTCGAACTATCTGCAAAACCCACCTGTCTGACTTGATGGATTGTAGTCAGAATAAAATCCCCTTTGGGTGACTTAATGCATTCATAAACACGCACTCTCTTGCAGCAATTTTATCACCAAATCATCACACTACCATCAAAAGCCAAGTGCCTATATTTATAAAAATATTTTATTCAATTTATCTGGACAATATATCAAAAACGTTTTTCTTGTGCAATATCAAATACATACAGAATAATTAAAAGCATAAAATAAAACAGAATTAAAACCTATATGACATAAGAAAAGATTGAAGGGAGAATCAGCAAGATTTGATGGATTGCCAGTGGGGGAGGTGATGGCAAGTCCTGCCGCCCACTGGCCGCTGATGGCCCTGAAAAGTCAGACTAGGAGGGTTTGGAGGCTGCTGCGGGGGTGGGGTGGGGGTGGGGAAGACTGGCCCGCACGCTGGCTTCCAGACCTGCGTCGCTGGGTCCCACGTCCATGGCCACGCAGAGGCTGGGCAGCTTGCGTGGACTGGTGTCTAGACTGGGCGGGACATGGTGGGATGCCCCTTCCGTAGCCAGGAAAGGGGCAAAAGGCAGACTGTGGTGGACGGGAGGACGCCGCAAGGCCGAAGGATCTGGCCGTAGCTCGAGAATCCTTAAAGCGCTCCAGCGCCGAATCTGCCTTGTCACCAAAAAGGCGACAGCCATGGAAGGGCATGTCGAGCAAAGTTGCTTGAACATCCCCCGAAAAGCAAGATGTCCTCAACCAGGCGCAGCGCCGAAGGGCTACAGACGTGGCAATCGTTCAGCCGAGTGAGTCAGTGGTATCCAGTCCACAGCAAATCGTGAATTTTGCTGCATCTCTCCCATCTGCCACGGCTTGGGAGAGAACAGCCTGGGCCTCCTCCGGGCACTGAGGCAGCACTTGCACGACCGTATCCCAGATTGTATGGGAGAATCGGTCCAAGAGGCACGCGGTATTCATGGACCGCAGTGCCAAGCTGGAGGAAGCGAACATGCGCTTCCCAAGATGATCCAGCTTCTTGAATTCCCTGTCTGGGGGAGCAGAAGGGAATGCGCCCTTGGAAGAAGAAGCTTGGACCACCAAGCTCTCAGGGGGAAGGGTGTTGGGGGAGGAAAATGGGATCGCCCGGGCGATGGCGGCGGGCAATGGTCTGGCCCACAGGAGCCCCTGTGCTGGGCTTGGACCAAGTGCCCAGAAGGACGTCCGTGAGGGGTTCATTGAAGGGCAAGAGGGTTTCTGAGGTGGTTGCCGCAGGTTGAAGCACCTCTGTCAGGAGATTAGTCCTGACTGCCACTGTAGGGAGCTCCAGGCCCAAGGCCTCGGCTGCCCTACGCACCACCACAGCATAGGACGCTCCCTCTTCCGTAGCCACGGTAGGGGGAGAAAGCATGCCAAGGTCTGGGGAAGTGTCCAGACCACTTACGTCACCCAATTCCTCTCTCCAGTCCGGTTCTTCCAGCTGGTCTGCCAAAGGGTCCAGCGACCTTTCCCAGTCCTCATCACCACCATCATGGCGATAGGGAACACCTGGGATGAACAAAAGTACCCTTGGGCGTCGGATCCGACGTTGGGCGACGTCACTGGGATCGGCGCCGGGGGAGGTCGAGTAAGGTCGACCGGCGCCGATCCGGATCCTGCCCTGGATCCACGGAGGCCTTCTGGCGCCGGAGCCGCCGGTATCAAAGGCCCAGGGCCTCCGACCGACTCTTCAGGGCCCCGAAGGCGCACCAGCAGAGTCAGGCTGCCCAAAGATGCGGTGGAGGGCTTCGTAGAACGTACGAAACTGGGCAGGGGACGCCCCAGCTCCCGGAAACGGTGGGAGGCGCAGAGTCGTCCCTGAATCAGGCACCGGGGGACGGAGCCTTAGGGCGACGACGCTCTGGGTCCCGCGTCACGTCAGCCGACCGACGGTGAGAAGGCGAAGAACGACGATGCTTATTTGCCTTCTTGTGCTTTGACTTACCCGAGTAGTGTGAAGACTTGGACGAGGTGTGGTGGCTCCGCCAACGGTTGCGAGACCTTCCCCTCGAGCGAGACCGGGAACGACGCGGAGCCGACTGCCAGGCCTCCAAGAGCTTTCGGGACCGCTCCCACAAAGACTTCAAATTCATAGCCCGGCAGTCGGAGCACGACTTTGGGTCGTGGTCCCGCTCCAGACACCAGAGGCACACGAGGTGCGGGTCCGTCACAGACATCAGCTTGTGACAGACATCGCAGGGCTTGAAGCCGGTCTAACGACGGGACATCCCTCGCGCACCAGGAATCGATTATTCGAAAAAGAAGTCAAAATAAGTTTAGCCAAAAAGTGACTAAGGGACAAGCTCTCTCCGAGTCTGCACTAGGCTGTCGCGGAAAAAGAAAGAACTGACGTCAGCGCGCAGGCGCGGCGTCTAAGTAGGCACCGGGATGTCATCCCGGCAACCACGATGCAGACGACTGACGCAGAGTCGCCCGACGCCACCTACCGACGCGCAGGGGCACTGCTAGGGAAACAATTCACTTGTAAAACCCTCACACACCAGGGTTACCTCTTGGTGGCATACTTCATCATCAGGTCCATCCCGTTCCGCTACGGAGCAGGGCGTGCTGCGACCCACGAACTATGCAGGAGCACTTAAGTGACTATGCAATGATAAAGGAAATTGTGTTAAAAAATAGGAGTGGGGGGTTCTGTGCTGGAGTATATCTTAAAAATACCTGGCTAGTAGGTATATCATATTTATTCTGGCCTCTAGTCAGTATGATTAACAAGCATTTGCAATGCAATAGGTCTCGCATTTACGCGAGTTTGAGCTATTGGCATTATAAATGACAATGCCTTTTATTTATGTTTTAAAAAACAAAAACAAAAAAAAAAGGCATTGTCATTTACAATGTCAAAAGCTCAAAGTAGCGTAAATGCGAGACCTATTGCATTGCAAATGCTTGTTCTGATAGCAATCTAAATGAAGACCCCTGTCGCAGTGACGAGGGGAATGGCTGCTCTCCATGATTTCACTAATGGCGTAACAGATGGCTAGAGCTTGTCTGTTATTCTCGGTTACTTGCGCATAATGAGGTCACCTAAACTGGATGACTGGTCACTCCGACCCATAGTGCTACCATTGCGACTCTGCAAAATGTAGAAATACCTGCAAAAAGGATTTTGTAGGCATATTTTCTGCAAAATATTGATGATCAAGCAGGTTTGGAAAACAAGTATGATTTCCATAGCTTCCCCGCAAAAAAAAAATACAAAAAAAAATGATGAATCTGGCAAAAGGCAAATTATCGAGTTTCATATGCAATCTATAGCTTGCAATCGAAAGCTATACTTCACATAACATCTGTTTTTGAAAAAGTAACTTAAGAGAAATTACAAGGAAAAAAACTCAGAATGTTTGGATCCTTCAAAAACACTTTTTATCTGCACGGTGAGAGTAAGTGACATTGAGGGGTATTAATTTTTATAAAGGGTTTCCTCATAAAGCGGTCGAACCAATGGCAGCAGAGACTTGCGGGGGCCACATTGCCTAAATGTATTAAATGAGAAGGCTTTTAACAATGTAGTATTTCTAACACCACTCACAGAATTAATAAAATGGTTACTTGATGGAAAATATGGACTGAGGTGATGGACTCATGGAGAAGTGAATGAACTATTTGGGAGAATGGGCCGGCTAGTGTATTTTAAAACGTTTGTAGCGTTCCAACTCATGTCACGTGTCTATTGTATTTATGAAATTGCTGGTGCTTTTGCAAGGCCAGTAAAGCAGGGAAAGAATCGTTACATTTTCCTTTATACTCGTGAACAGAAACAACGATTTAAACTCGAACTTTAGCACTTAATTTCAGTTTGGAAAACGCGTACCTAAGTTTCCCATAATAAGATCATCATTTGACTTATACCCTACATATATATTATACTGTTAATCAACCTGCCTTTTAATTCCATTTACATATTGTGTGAGATGAGGTGAAGCGTAAAGGATGTTTCCCGCTTAAAGGTCGCCTTGGTGAACATACATCTAATTTAATGCTTCTTTTGGGGGGGTGGAGGGGAGTTAGTTGATGGAGGATGTTATTGAGGTGCACAACTACACCTTAAAAAATATCCGTAAATCTTCAAATATGTTGTCTGCAACAGGGCCTTCAGGAACCACATTTCTGGCAAAAAGAGAGTGAGCCACAGAGACCTCTGCCACACAGTCTCATGACAACGGCTCGAATATCTTGGCCTCGTCACGTCTAGGATATGTGGCTCACCGGGGGTCTATAGAGGTTGACCTCCCAGATCACTAGATATGCCGGTCACTGCGCGTCTATGGAGACTGAGATCTCAGGTCACTTAGATGTGATGGTCACTTCGTGTTTATTGTGACTGATCTCACAGCTGGCTAGATATACCGGTCACCTCGTGTCTACGGAGGCTGATTTCTCAGCTCACTTAGATATGCCGGTCATGTGTGTCTATAGAGACTGATCGCTCATCTGACTAGTTATGCCGGCCACTGGGTGTCTATGGAGACTGATCTCTCCGCTCACTAGATATGCCGGTCACTGTGTGTCTATGAAGACTAATCTCTCAGGTCACTTAGATATGCTGATCACTGCACGTCTATAGTGACTGATCTCGCAGCTCGCTAGATAGATATATCGGTCATCTCGTGTCTATGGGACTGGTTTCTCAGCTCACTTAGATATGCCAGTCCCTGGGTGTCTACGGAGACTGATCACTCATCTGACTAGAGATGTCAGTCACTGCGTGTCTGTGTGGAATAAACTCGCCGGTCACTGCGTGTCTATGGAGAATACACTTTCAGCTCACTAGTTTTGTCCCTCACTGCGTGTCTATAGAGACTGATCTCTCTGTTCACTGCGTGTCTATGCAGATTGAACTCCCAGCTCACTAGATATGCTGGTCACCTCGTGTCTGTAGTGACAGGTCTCTCAGGTCACTTAGAGATGCTAGTCACTGCATGTCTATAGTGACTGATCTCACAGCTCGCTAGAGAGATATACCGTTCACCTCGTTTCTATGGAGACTGATTTCTCAGCTCACTTAAATAGGCCAATCTCAATAGATATTCCGGTCACTGCGCATCTATGGAGACTGAACTCTCACCCACTATTTATGCCAGTCACTGCGTGTCTACAGAGACTGATCGCTCACCTCACTAGATATGCAGGTCACTGCTTGTCTATGAAGACTGAACTCTCACCCCACTAGTTATGCTAGTCACTGTGTCTCTACGGAAACTAATCTCTCTGTTCACCAGATGTGTGGGTCACTGCATGTCTACGGAGACTGAACTCCCAGCTCACTAAATGTATTGGTCACTTCAGGGGCACGGTAAATGAACTTCTATAGCGACACGGCATGGGGGTGGGTCCCTTCAAAATGACGCCAAGCACTGAATGGGCATAGTCTCTTCATTCCCCCTTAACCAATACAGGTGACATCGGAGGGTGTCCGAAGACTGAGATGGCATGGTGTCATAATAACTCGTCACGCACTGCAAGCCTATGGTCGAATGTGTAGATACACCCAGAGAGAGGCCAATAACTAAGGTCACAGCAATCTAAATGACCCCCGAGAGGCCCTCATTGCAGGAGGCCTGGGCCACGGTTTCAATCGGCATTATGAAGCGGGGAGGAAAGGTGCGAGAATGGGGAAGAGAAAGGAAAGAAGAAAGACGTGGTAAATACCTGTGAAAAGCATAAAGAGAAACCGAGTCTCCAAGTATCATTCGCCTGAGCACAGAGATTAGTAAAAGGAAGAATAAAATGACAACACGAGTTGACGGACTGAATTTCATTTCAAATAAATAGCTGAGCAATTCCTCGTATGCAGAATTGTGTTTAAGGCTGATGTGAGGCAGTTACATTTCTTTCAACTCTGACCCCGTGCGCCAGTGAGCTCTGTGCCTGGAGGGTGTCCGAAGACTGGAATGGCATGGTGTCATAATAACTCGTCACGCACTGCAAGCCTATGGTCGAATGTGTAGATACACCCAGAGAGGGGCCAATAACTGTAAGGTCACAGCAATCGAATTTACCCCTGAGAGGCCCTCATTGCAGGAGGCCTGGGCCACGGTTTCAATCGGCATTATGAAGCGGGGAGGAAAGGTGCGAGAATGGGGAAGAGAAAGGAAAGAAGAAAGACGTGGTAAATACCTGTGAAAAGCATAAAGAGAAACCGGGTCTCCAAGTATCATTCGCCTGAGCACAGAGATTAATAAAAGGAAGAATAAAATGACAACACGAGTTGACGGACTGAATTTCATTTCAAATAAAAATAGCTGAGCAATTCCTCGTATGCAGAATTGTGTTTAAGGCTGATGTGAGGCAGTTACATTTCTTTCAACTCTTTGACCCCGTGCGCCTGTGAGCTCCGTGCCTGCTTCACAGCTGTTGTAAAGACTTTTCTTATCTGCTTGTTAAATAAACAAGCAGATAAGAAAAGTCTTCACGACAGCCGTGAAGCAGGCGATCCAGTCCGGACGGGCGGACCAAAGAGCCAAAGGGAGGCAACCCAGATAGCTCATTTCCAATGGCAGGCCACCGTTTAGCATAAACGGTGACGCCAGCCAATGGAAATGAGGGGCGGGGCTTAAAGCCTTTTCTAAAAGTACTTAGCAATAAATCTCGCCGAGCGAGCTACGCATGTGCGCAGCAACGCTAGGCGAGACCTAGAAAGGGGGAAGATAGGAAACATGTTTCAAGCCATACCCCTATTGGCTTTTCATCAGGACCTAGGGAAACTAACTCCCTGGTGCCACTCCGGATGCTTTACACTGAACGCACACTCATTGCAACCTAAAGATTTGGCGAGCACTGTCTGCATTTATATAAGATGCTTGAATTTCGCATCATGGTTCCTCCGGGGTCACACTCGCTCCAAAGCTCAGCCTCCGCATTGTCATCTAATCGGTGCACCGCTGGGGACCACATATATGCGGAGGAACCATGATGGGAAATTCAAACATCTTATATAAATGCAGACAGTGATCACCAAATAGGTGGTAAATGCATATGCACCATTTTCTTTAGCATGCAATGAGTGTGCGTTCAGTAGGCGTGGAAGAACTGCTGTTCCTGTAGCCTGAGTTTTCATGAATTTTAAGCCCTCCTCCCAAATATAGCTGACAATGGGCATGGACCTTATGCTTTTTTTGGAAAGGCTCCTTAAAATCATATAAAAACAGTCCATCTGAATGGTGGGTATGGGGAGGGCAAATCTCTTAGCTGCCCTTTCTAACAAATTATGAACCCCCCCCAATTTCCTCCGGTGGGGAGTCCACTTGAGTGGGTGGCTGAGATGATGTAGGGATGAGGTAGTCCCATTCTGTCTGGGCATCGCGGAAGTTCTCCTTCCTCTCGCTCATCGAGGTATATGGAGAAGGGCTGTATGGGGTGTATGCCTTACTGGGATAGGCATTAACATAGGTCTGTGTGTTGGAGTGGATTTTTGAGCAGTGGGTGAACTGGCAGGCGTGGATGCATGTGGCGCATCAGCTGTAGAAGGTGAAAACTGTTTTCTATTCTATAATCTTCAAATCAAAAATCAGATAGCCAGGTAGACAAACCATCTCCTCCTGGTATGGGTGTTGATACTGGACCTGGAGGGTCATCAATGACGACAGAGGAGCAGTCGACGGAGCCTTCGCCGATGAGATCAGGGAAATCTTCAGCATGGACAGTCTAGTCAGATGTAGTCAACAACGATGTCGTCGAGAAGGAGGAGGTGGTGGTGGTGGGCAGCGTAGTTATTGTAGCTGTTATCGTCACTGATGATGCCGCCCTATAGGTATTGGTCGTCGCCAGCACCGACGACGATGTGCTCATTGAGGGTAGTCTGGTCATCGACGATGCGTCCGCCAGTGGAGCCGAGGAAGGTTTTTAGAAAGCATGACTGACCTTAGGAGGTGGTGTAGGTGGCTCAGAGGATGATATTTTAGCCTTATCTGAGGAGGAAGAAGGTTCTTTTTTTGTCCTTTTTCGAAGAAGATTTAGATCAATGAGGAGATTTTGAAGGACTGCAGCCTTTGTAAGACCCATGAGTGGTCTTTTTTAGGCTTTTCTTGGCTGCTCAGAGGAGGATGGAGTGATCTCTCCCTCTTATGAGATCTTTTAGAGATCGAAGAGGAGTCCTCACTATCCTCACTAGCAAAGGCTGCTATCTTTTGAAGCCAGATTAGCAGCCTTTCTCTATCCTTTAAAGGCTTGGATGGAAAAGTATGACATACCTTAGTCCTCGGCAGAATGATCCAGGTAGAGGCAGTAAATGCAATCTTGGTGTGGGTCTTCAGAGTGTAGCCTCTTTTTACCACAGGCATTGCAGGACCTGAAGAGACTTTTCTTCTCCTTGTATGACATGATGTTAAAATAAAGACAAAGTCAGATCTGTACAGTGAAAACTCTGTGGGTAACCGGAAAGTTTCCCACAGCACCAAAATATGGGAAATATGAGAAAGTATCCGAATGAAGACTCCCTAGCATGACGTGCAGTAGAAAATCTGAGGGAATGGAACTCTCAGGAGTGTTCTAGAGGGCAAGGCAGCCTGTTTGGCTGAAGTATAAGTTTGGTCTTCTTTTAAATAGACTGATAGTGCATGAAGGCTCTAGGCCCTTCAATTTTGCAACCTATCTTTAACATTGTATTACTACATTGTACCGGGGACTCCCATCTCAACGACAGGGAATGATTCAAGTTTCAGATGAATGTGCAAGGCAATGAACACATTTCTACTCACACCCTCTCTCACAGTTCACATGGTTAATTTCTCCCAAGACAACGCTATAAAATATTATATCAAGCCTGTTTGAGAGCCTCTCAAGGAGGGAGGAGCTTCAGACATTCCAGAAAAAACATCTGACAGTCTACCAAGGTTGCATTCCTTTGCTTACTCCCTGGTTCAGCCGTAAAACAGACAAAACCTAGCCTTGCCTCCGGGAAGTCACCATACTGGAAAATCATAAATACAATGAGCAAGTATACATCATAGTCAGTTATAGAGCGCACAGCTACCTCTGTTGAGGCGTCCCGGCGCTAAAAGCAAGACTGAAGAAAAGACCGACCAGCTAATCTACGCCTGACTGAAGAGCCAAGTTTTTAAGTCCTTCTGAATCCCTGTTCTGTCTTGGCCAAGTGAAGGTGGATGGGCAGAGCCTTCCAAAGCTTAACCGTCCTTACCGAGAAAGACCTACCACCTTGTCGAGCTTTGGCATATCTTGGAATGTGAAGACGTCTCATATGATTAGATCTCAGGGCTCGCTCCTGCTGGTACCAGCTAAGCCTTGTCTGAGATAATGTGGCCCTATGCCCCTTAAGGCTCTGAAAGTCAATGTCAGGGCCTTAAACTCTATCCTCTTGGCCACAGGGAGCCGGTGGAGCTGCCTCAGATGGGGGGGAAATATGATGCGAAAAGGGACCCGACAAATGATTCTCGCCACTGCGCTCGGAATTATTTGCAATCTGAGAATCAGATAAGCTGGAAGCCCCAGGTATAAGCATTTGGCATATTCCAAGTGCGAGGTCACCAACGCAGGGACAATGATCTTGCGGCTCTCCTTAAGGAGAAAACGCAATAGCTTCCTGATAGATCTCAACTTCAGGAAACAAGATAAAGAAATCTGCTGAATTTGAGCCGTAAAGGAGAGATCGGGATCCAACCTGATTCCCAGGTTTCTAGCTGATGCGACAGGAGTTGGTGGTGGATTCAGCTGCAGGCCACCAAAGACTGGATAAAGGAGGCGTCGTCTGACTTAAAAAAAGAACCTCAGTCTTATCTGCATTTAATTTCAGAAAATTGCTGTTCATCCACCTAGAAATATCTTTTAGGCACTCTTTGAAATTATGGAAGGCTGATACGGAGTGTGCTCTAAAAGAAAAACTAAAAGAAGACACTAGTTGTGTATCATCAGCATAGTAAACCACCTTCACGCCCCAGGATTCAATGAGAGTGGCGAAAGGGGCTAAATATAGCAACAGGCTCAGAGCCAATCCCTGTGGCATCCCACAGACCAGTGGTTTGGATGAAGATGAAAAAGGGCGAAGGAAGACCCACTGAGATCGGTCTTATAAAAAAGACCGCAGCCAGGATAGCACTGTTCCCCTGAAAGTCGAGATGACTTAATCTGTTCAACAGGGTCGGATGAGCTATCGTATCGAACGCTGCCGACAGATCTAGTAGCACTACCACAGTGGACGCACCACCGTCCAGTGTCTCTCTGACTGTTTCGGATACTTCCAAGAATGTGGTCTCCCTGCTGTACATGTGTACCATTTAGGGCACTGCAATTTTTTGGCAAGATGTTTGAGCTTACGTAGACATTAGCTAGGACGAGGGAAGAAGAAAACTTATTTCATCACAGATTATATCTAAGATTTTCATTAGTTATGTTGCTACTTTTCATTTTATTTACGTTTCATTTTACTCGACATGATGTTTATATCTGCAATTAGGCTTTTTAACACATTCTGTACTAAAACCAGGCACATATATATAGTTTACAGTGTGGATTTCTTGTGTGTGCACATCCTTCAATGAAAGTGTTCCAGTATTGTATTCTTGACAGTGCCTGACAGACACTCAATAAGCATTAACTCCAGGTAAGTTGAGGTAGAGACGGATCACATCCTGTTTGTTTCTCCCACTCACGCTGGCAAGTTGGTACACACCTGGGTTAGCATGAGATTCAAGGAGAAGCTACTGGGCCATGTTTACAAAGGAACCTATAAAAATGTATCAAAGCAGTATATGATGGAGGGCTGTGTGAATGGTGGAGATACAATAATATTGGGCCTCTCACCTTTTTATGTTAAATGACTTGCTGTTTGGAAAACGGTAAAACCCAGCCTTCCAGTTGGAAATCAATCTGGTACAATCCTGTTACTTACCCTGCTTTATGGGAGTGAGAAACCGGAGGGCCTTTCCCGGCCACGGTGGTGGTACTCTCCTGCTGGCATGAGTCATTTAGGAGAGTAGGGTGACTAAGCTGTGGGTGGGCAACGGTTTGACCCAGGTGGCAGCCCTTCTGGCTTTCCTCACCTGAGACCCGATTGGTATTTCAGGTAAGGGTGACTTCCAGAAGGGGAAAAACATGGTCATTTGCATTTTTATCATCGGAATAGGACCTTTACAAATATTTGTATAAATATTTGCATGTTAGATATAGCTTAGGGTCCCAAAAAGTATTTATATTTCCTTATGTCTGATCTAGATAGAGTACTCTAATGATATTTAATGAATGGAGACATATCTCAGTCTAGAAGTAGGATTCTAAAAAAATATCAGTAAAGAAACAGTTTGATTTACATGGAAATCTGAAATAACCTTAAGGAGAACATTTGGATGCTTCCGCCTGGCACGTTTTTACTTATAGAACACAGTGTACTGTTCATGGAATAATACTGGTTGAATCCCCCCAACGTTGCGCACAGAAGTTATAGCTACAATGAAAGCAGCTTTCTGTGAAAGATATTGATGAAAGCATTGTGAATTTGCTCAAACAGGGAAGCCATACACCATGAGGGTTTCACTATTGGGGGGATAGTCTTTCTTAGTGTCCTCAAGGAAGTCCTAAACCAATGGGAGCTTGAAAAAAGAGGGTTGTGAAAGACATTTTCTGTAAGCAGTAGCAGCTGCCAAATGGGTTTTAAATGAAGAAAATTGGACGCCTGACTTGTCCGGATGAAGAAGCTATGGTAACAGCACTTCTGGACAGGTAATAGGATTGTGTTACATACGCTAGATGCAGAATCTCTTTACACTTGAAAGTATGTAGCTCTTATGGACGGTCACTTGCCATCTTTCAGGATGTCCATAAACTCCTGATGGAGATTTAAGTGTTGATACTGCATGAGTTCCAGAGCCAGGCTGTCAAATTAAAAGACGGTAGGTTGGGATGGACAATCTGGCCCACTACATCTGAAGGAGATCTGTCTTGTCAACAGTCCTGCGTCGTCACTCTCGGGGCCACTCATTCATTCTGGCACTTGAGTGCATTAGTTTGATGATGACTGCTGGTATCAGACTGATGAGTAGAAAAGCACAGATACACTTCCCAGAACAGTAGATCCATAGTGAATGCCCCTTCGTACCTGGTTGATAGAATCTGGAAGCAAAGTCTGGGCATTCTTTGTTGTCTGTATTTGTGAAGAGATCTAACTGATGGAAACCCAAGTCACAGAAGAGATCATGTAGGATGGAATCATTTATAACCCACTCAATGTTCTCCTGAAGTGTCCTGCTCAAAGAGTTTGCTTAAGCACTTTGGATCCCTGGGAGCTGAACTGTAGCGATCCTCAGGTCCCTGGCTATCAACCACTTCCAGATGATTTGTGCATCTTAAGATAGAGCTCAGGATGTCATTCCTCCTTGCTTGTTTAGATAGTGTGGTAGTTGTGTTGTCTGTCTTAACCAGCAAGGAGTCCATAAGGTAAGCAGGAAGGCTTTCAGGGCTAGTTTTACCAACCTCCGATGCAGCTGATTGATATAGTATATTTCCTTCAAAGATAAAGTTCCTTAAATCAAGTACCACAAGCGGTCAGAGAGGTGTCCGTCACAGTCGCCTGAGATAGGGCATCCTGATGAAAGTTAATCCAACAAAGAAGATTCTGATGGCGACCCAGGGAGACCCTTTCCATAGAGGGAGGATGAGCGGCAGACGTGACCCACGCACGTAGCCGCTAAGCGCCACCTGATTCACTGAAGCTCCGCCCGCGGACGCGCTAGAATGGCTGCCTTTCTCGGAGACTCAGAGGCTCCGAGTCTGTGAGGCTAAAGCACGATCCACGCTGTAAACTCTGCTCCGCCTCGCAGGAACCGGGAGGTCAGCATTGGGGGGGTCAGGAGCTCCTGTCAGGAGGCACGGAGACCCGCAAAGATCGCAAAGACCCCCACGAGGCAGGCGCTGTGTCCTGGATGTATCCTGTGCGGGCCCCCACCCGTCCGTCCCAAGATGCCTGCAACACTCGCAACGCCCGTACTACGCTGCTCACTGCCTGCTGCAAGTTGGCTTTAACATGGCGATTTCACGGGGGTGAGGGTGCCGCCTTAGCCAGTCAACCTGCATGGGATTGAAGTAATTGCAACGCCTAAAGATCATACGACTAAGCGGCTCCGACACCGGCAAGATCTAAGCAGGGCAGAGCAGGCAGGAACAAGAGAGGAGAGACAGAAAAAAAAAGAAAAAACTGGGTGAAGCGGGTGAAAGCAGCAGCAGAGGAATAGCCCGTGTGGCATTTATTCTTTGTCTCACACATACTCGCACTTATTTCTGGAAATTCCCTCGCACTCCATAGACACTCCACTCCTTCCCACTGTGGCCAACCTTGGGGGGGGGGGGGAGGTCGCGAGCTGAACCGGGCTGAACCGAGAGCTGAGAAGCCCACGCAAGTACAAGTCAGCACAATTCATTGATTGCAGGTGTGGCATTAAGACTAATCTTTTAACTCTGTGACCTGTATTGCATACTCTACCTGTTTATCCCCTAGTACCACCAAAAAAAAAAAAGAGAGGTTTGAAAATGCGTGGAAAACAGAGCAAAGTGGCCATGGGAAAAGAGACCTCAGAGACACCTGGGCAAATAGTGTCAACACCTTCACCAGCCCCAAGAGGGATGCGAAGGGGCCAAAGAAATGGCCAGCAGAGAATGGAATTAAAGGCAAAGGCACTGGCCGAGGCACTGGACGAGAAGGATAAGCAGTCTGAGCAAAATGCCCTGTATGGTGCCTCAGATGAAGATGAGAACTCACCTGAACAGTTATTAGAACTAAGCTGCCTAGCCACAGGTGGAGAGGACGGAGCAGTAGGCGAGGCTAATAGGGGAAATGACAACCTGCTCAGTCCCAAGCAATACCCTCTCTTCCATAAACACCTCTTCCCACAGAGTAAGTCAAAAGACACGTCACAACTGAGCAGCGATGGTTCAATAACCAAATTCCAACCAGACCAGCAAACCCAAACAAACCATCTAGATCAGCCTGCTCTGCCGGCTCAGTCAATCCAGCCACAGCCTCAATCTTACTCACAGTCTGAGACAGTTCCTCTAGGAACGTCCCTTGTTAACCCCATTCCCACACAAGGTGATCAAGCAATTCTACAGCCTGCGCAAGGGGTAACAAGCGGCATTCAAGCCATTCCAGAAGCACCAGCGTCTGAGTCTTAATCTGATCTAGATCCGGCGACCTCATGTGATGAGCCTAAAGGAAAGTTTTTAATAAAAAAGTATGCTCACAACCATTTTATAAGAGATAAGGGACTTTAAAGTATCGCAAGCACTTGAAATCTCACAGTTGCACGATAGACTGTCCAAGCTTGAGGCGAGCTTATTTAACATCCCCAAAAGGATTTCAGAAGTTGAAAATCGTGTCTCAGACCTAGAGGACAATATCTCAGCTATGCAAAAGGACATTCATGTGCTAAATAAAAACAAACACCAGATGGAGCTAAAACTCCAGGATCTAGAAAACTATAATAGACGATCCAATCTGCGTTTGGTCGGTATTCCGGAAGGCCTGGAGAATGCGGATATGGTAGGGTGGTCTGAAACGCTTCTGAGGAAGGTAATTCCAGAGCTGCAAGGAGACCTTACAATCACTAGAGCCCACAGAGTTCCCGCACAGAAGTATCAGAACGCCAAATACCCACGTACAATCTTAATGAACTTCGCAGACTACAGAATTAAGGAAAGAATTCTATATACTGCAATAGCAAAGAGATCATTCTCTACCCCAGAGATTCAAAATTTTAGAATCTTTTCTGACATGTCTGCAGCCTCAGCACGCAGACGGAAAGATTTTATTAAAATGATTGATTCCTTTAAGGCAAAAGGAGCACAAGCATCAATCGTTCAACAATCCAAATTGAAAGTCCTGGCTAAAGGGAAATTTGTTATCTTCACGGACATGCCTGAAGCTCAATCCTTTTTGGAACATCTGAGTGCTGTGTGAGAGAAAAGACACTGTAGTCATAAGCTGGCTTCGGACTATAAGATGAATTGATGCATGATTTGTTAGTCAAGGGCGGGCATGAGGTGAATCAGGAGACGCAAAAGGATGCAACAAGATGGCATCCAGTAGAGGGGGGGGGGGGGAGGGAACGGTGGGGGTAGCGGGGAATTCCGTCCTTCAGGGAGGGGGGGCCGGGGTGGAGGGGGTGAAGCATTTAGAAAAGAGAGAGTTCTTGGGTGAAGTCTTACTGTTTCA
The DNA here is from genome assembly GCA_963921515.1 of Calotriton arnoldi. NCBI lineage: Eukaryota > Metazoa > Chordata > Amphibia > Caudata > Salamandridae > Calotriton > Calotriton arnoldi. The sequence continues at coordinate 433,120 of CAWUFW010005835.1, read as the reverse complement.
GAATTTGTATAGGCACTACAGAGAAACGTTAATATATGGTATATATTTTTCAGATATTCAAGCACTTTATTGATATAATGCACCTTAGGTATCCATGTTTTTTTGCTCTTTACATTTTAGCTGCTATTATGACCTGCTGCTCAATGCTAAATTTGTACGCTAGATGGCCATCTTCTAGGAAGGGGTTTTCTAGGACGGTAAGCTGTCAGATATACGGTAATTTATACAATGTATTTTAGGTATCTATGCTCTATTGCACGTTATACTTCAGCTGCTATTAAGACCTGCTGCTCAATTCTAAATTTGCACATTAGACAGCAATCTGCCAGGAAGTGGCCTTATAGGAAGGATCTCTACGTATTGCATGGTAAACCTCTACAGGGTCAGAGATGTATGTCCGTATTGTTATGATAAGCTATGTATTTTTTCCTCAGGCGCTATCCATGTTTTCCAATGCTACGCAGTCAACTGAATAATATTTTATCATACCTCTGGTTCTATTTTATGTTAGCACAAGCCACTTTAATCATATTAGGCACTGTTATGTGTTCCTCTGAATACTCTGTACGAGAGGCTTATACCAGGCATTAGGGTATATTTTTTAAAGCACCTGACAAGGTACAATAATTATGAATAGGAATAATCTAATACTCTCTTTTAATGCTAATGGTCTTAACAATAGGCGCAAGTCCTATGCAATTGAAAGCTGGCTCAGGGGGCACAATCCCGATGTTATCTTTTTTCAAGAGACGCATTTCCGGAGTATTTCAGATGCAAGCAAAATTTTTAAGAACTGGACGGGCTTTCATTGCTCATCTGTTACAGGTAGTGCACAGAGGGGTGTGGGCATTTTTTTAGGCAAGCACGTTCAATTTCAAGTTAATGCATCACACTCAGACCCGGGTGGAAGATGGACGTTTGTCCATGGAAAATTAAATCAGTTAAACCTCATCCTGGCCACAATTTACGCACCTGTTATCGATGATCCACTCCCTCTTTTACAATTAAAACAAGCCTTATCTTGTATCCCTGGACACATTATATGGGGAGGTGATTTTAACTTCTTGCAGGACCCCTCAGTTGATTCTACAAAGATAGAACGTAAACAAAATAAACCTCAGGTCTCCATCGCCCTGTCTAGCTGTAAAAACGATTTAGATATCGTAGACAACTGGCGCCTTAAAAACCCAGGTAAGCGGGAGTACTCTTGCTATTCGGCAAAATATGATTCAGCATCTAGAATAGATTTTTTCTTGACCTCATACAATCTTTATGTCAATAAGTATGATCATATTCTAAATGCTTTTTCTGATCATGCTCTAATTAAATTGGAAATCGCTGTTGGAAGCATGGACGGAAATGTACCGAGAAGATGGTTTTTTAATAAACTCAATTTGGAAAATGAACTGTGGTGCACAGAAATAGCTGGAGAGATTAGTGCCTTTTTTATATAAACACAGATTCCGCCTCAAATAATGTAATTTGGGATGCATTTAAGGCCACATTAAGAGGCACAATCACCTCGAAAGATATCCCGCGACAAAGGGCCAAAAAAGAGGAAAGAATGATGATTGAAGCAAGACTTGCCCACACGAATCAGGAGCACATTATGAATAGGAATCTAAATACCAAGCAAGAGTTACTCCAGGCAAAAACACAAATGAGAGAATTTGGCACTGAGCACTTTAAGCTACCCTGTTCCAGAGGGAGGGTTGTCCCTTCCAAATATTAGGAACTACTACCATGCAACCTTTGCACATAATAGTTGCAGATTTTTCTTATCAGACCCCCTGGAGGCAGACAATGTTTTTATGAATAAGATCTTAATGGAGTATAATATTGTCGACCCTACAAGAATAGTTAAGTACCCTAAGAAAGTACGATACAAGACCCTCCAATGGATGTTTAAGCAAAAATCTCAATTTCTAGCATTTTATGGTATTTCAAGAATTAACAGCTCGACTAGGCTGACCCATTTTTACACGGGGGAGAGATGCCTTTTAGGGACCCGTATTTTTAAAAAATGGGAAGAAAATGGGTATGCACAGATTCGGGATTTTGTCAAAGGCAACTGTTGGAAGTTATGGCCAGAGATTGAAATGGGGCTCCTACACTCTAAACCAATGCTGAAATGGTCATTCATTATAATAAAACCCTTTTTGGAAAAATTTGACATAAGAAGTATATCCTCTAGAGCAGGTATTAGTGAAGCCTTTGATTCCCCGACACAACGGTCGGTCAGTGCATGGGTCAAAAATTGACGAAAATAAGTCTCTCCCCTATATGAAAAAATCCGTGATAGATGGTGCAAAAGGGAAGGGATGCAGGTCTCAAAATTAACTTGGAGCAGAATTAAACTAAATGCTTCAACACAGAGGCGCAAATTTTAAGCGTATGCAATTTTATTCAAAGTGGCAAATTTATAGGACCCCCTCTTCCCTACATAATATATATCCACAAATCGAAGACAGATGTTTCCGCTGTGCTAAAGAGAATGGTGGCACCTGGTCACACATTGTTTGGGAATGTCCGAAAATCAGCAGCCTGTGGGAAGAAATTGAAAGCTATCTCAGAACCACCATAGATCTTTCCATTTCCGTCGACTTATCCATTGCAGTTCTGGGCTGCTCTCCCGATAGAATGCTAAGCAGCACACAAGAAGAGTGCCTATACATTGCAGCATTAGTAGCAAGATCTCTAATTTTACAGAGCTGGCGAACTGATAGGATACCTTCCTTCCAAGCCTGGAGAGCGAAACTAAGTAAAATCAAAGAATTGGGAAAAAAATACGCATTAAGATCAGGCTCACTAAAGAAGTTTGAGAAACGCTGGAGCTCCTTGGGGGTCTAGTCCAGAACTAAGGGAAATTGTCCTCGATTGGAAGCTTAAAACAGGTTGAGGAGGTGGCGGGGTCCTGGTTTGAATAGCTAAGCCTGGCCCTCGAGAGTCAACTTCCCAAACTACTGCTATTTTAGGTTACGCACTTAGGCACTTTATACATCTCTTATCTTTTAACATACGATTGCTCCGTTTCTTTCCTGCAACAGGGTTATTTGTAAGATCGCTGGAGTATGCATACTCCTAATGTCTGGCACTTTGCACTTTATTCTGTGGATCTGTACTGTTGTATTTCTTCTCTGTATGGTGTCTAACTGTAAGGCAACTTGAGTATTTATACTCTGATTATCTCGCACTATGCACTTTACAGTTCTGTATCTCTGTAATTTCTTGAACTCTCAATAAAAAAATAATAAAAAAATAAATTAAAAAAAGAAGATTCTGATGGCGGCGCCCCCCAGATTAGGGACTGCGCAGCATGGGGAAGAAATACAAGTTTGTCTTCCCATTTGAGAACTGGCACTATTGAGCTTCTCATGAGTGTTCAGCATCAGGAAAATGTATGTTGACAATAAACCCAGAAGTAATGAGGTTTGCCTCACTGGCGTCCGGATTCAGAAGATTGCAACACTTCATTTTAAATAGATAATAGTCTCTCCTCCGAATGATACACTTTTGCCTTTAGGGGACCCAAATGGACTTTGCTCTGGTTGATGTTTTTTTTTTTATTGAGATGCAATCTCAGTCGACTGAGAATAGAGACCGTGTTGGAAATGCAGATGAGCCTGTTGCAATGTTGATGTGCCAGTTATTTAGATAAGAGTAGTCTAAGATCTTCTGCCTTGAAGATGAACTGAGACTACAGCCATGCACTTTCATAAAGTTCTCAGTACAGACTTGCAGACGAACAGGAGGACCTTGTATTGGTAAAGATCGCTGCCCACTTTAAATTTCAGACATTTCTAATGGTTCTTTACAATTAGAACATGCAAGTATGTATCCTGAAGATTTAAGCCAGTAGACAATTTACCTGATGAAGTTGTGGGTAGATTTGAATGGGTGCTAGCATCCTAAATCTCTCCCTCCTTGTTTGTTTGCTAGTTTTAGATCAACAATGGGTCTGTACTTGTTTTTAGGACCTTTAACATTGAACAGAAAGTAGCAGGAATAGATTCCCAATCATTTTTGTGGCAGGAGGAAGTCTTTCCACATCCTGCTTCTGTAAGAGGATTTCGACCTCCTGGGAACTTTTTTATATGTTGCTGAAACAACTGATTTGGTGGTATCGCTAGTGGAGTAGACCTGGTTCTGAAATAATAGCCATTTTGTACAATATTCAGAACCAATTTGTTTTGTGTAATGGTTTTCCACTCTTAGGGAATTTGAAATGCTGTCCCTCACTGAAGTGGGTGAGGCGAGGGGGTAGTGAGAAGTTACTGTTAGGCTTCTGCAGGTGACTTACTAACAGGGGTTGGTTGGTGACCTACTTTCTCTCTTGATGGGCACCTTTGCTGATAAGGGCGACTATGATGATGCTGCTGTTCTTCAGGCCACTGAGAACCCTCTGATCCCCATCACCTGCAGAGTCCTCCAGGGTAATTACTGTTCCGTCATCTTGAACCGATACATGGAGATACTTGGTGCTCTTTTTGCAGATAACAGCATTGAGATTTACCAATAAGCCAAACACTGCCTGCACATCATCCAGACCTGGATTCCCAATGCCTACCTGACGCTAGCCCAACAAAGCTAGAATTGCTGGGGTTTTGGCAAGAACAAAAACAGTACAAACCTGGCTCAATGACATGAACCTTGATGGCTTTGAATCTCAACTTTCACTGAATACTAAGTCTCTTGTATTCACCCTAGACACAAACTTCACCCTCTTCAACACAGTCTAAAAAGAAAGAGGGCCGGTTACCAGCTCACTCTTCTAAAGAAAGTGAAACCAGTTCTTCCAAAAGACTTCAGAACTGCTGTTCATGCTTTCACGTCTGGATGGAGTTAACGCCCAGCTCCATGGCCTCCCAGAATCCAAAATAGTACCCCTTAAGAGCATCCTACAGACCACAGGGTATGAAGAAATAGGATCACATCACCCCATCCTGATGGAACTTCAATAGCACTCTTTGCCAGCCCACACCATCTTCAAAACCAGTTGCATCACTTACAAAGCAAGCCATTACGATCAGCACACCCTGCTTACCTTGCAAATAAATTCACCATCTCTGGTGGTTCACGGCACACCTGCAGCAAGGACACCATCAAAATGCACATAAAATTTTTAAAAAACAGATCTTTTAAACCTATGCACCTGGGATGCGGAATAATATCCCAGTATCCATCAGTTCCACTCCAAATCTTATTTATTTGAAAGGTTTTATAAAGCGCGAACATGACCCATATGGGTATCAGAGCGCTGTACAAAGGAACGTACGTAGAACGAGGTAAAAGCCGGAGTACAATACAAAATGGAACATAAGAGGTACCTGAAAAATAACAAGGTCATAGGGGGAGCACGGGGAAGAAGAAATAATCAAGGTGATCCAAGGTATCAGGCCAACTAGTAGGAGCTGTAAAGTTCCAGCAAAGCAATACATCAAAAGGAAACGTGATGAGAAACACCACACTTTGAACAAAAGGTATAAAAGACTGTCAAACAGGAGATAGAAGTAGATTAAAGATGGCATCAGGGCTATTGCTGTTGATGGTCATTCAGGAGTAGCCATTTTACATGTTTTTTGAATGAGGCAGTCGCTGGGTTGGATCTGATCTCGGGAGGAAGAGTGTTCCAAATTCTTGGATCAAGACCAGAGAAGGCATTATTGTATATTCTTCTCTTATTGAATTTAAGAGGTTTCAATAGTAGGGTATTCGAGCTTCTTGAGTTCCAACTCGAGCCAGAAAGCTCAAGCTTTTTTGCAAGGTAAACAAGGGTGTTGTAATGAATAGCTTTGTGCGTCAGGCAGGTTATCTTGAAACGGATCCTTCCTTCGATGGATAGCCAGTTAAGTTGAATTAGGTCAGGTGTGATATGCTCATGCTTTCTGGAGCCCGTGATGAGTCTGGCAGAAGCTTTCAGAGTGGCTCTGAGCGGAGCCAATCTAGCTTTAGGTAGCCCAGCTAGGGTCACCAAACCATATTCCAAATGTGAGATAACTAGGGATTGGACTGCTGACTGGATGTCCTAAGGAGGCAAGAATGGTTTGATTTTCCTTAGAGTGTTGAGCTGATTGGCTCCCCTAATAGTGGAACTGATGTGATCTTGCATATTTAGGTATTTGTACAGGGTAATACCTAAAGATCTAGCAGAGTCAACAACATGAGGGGTGCAGTAAGTTGTTTGATCCAGTCTTGAATAGGTGTCAAGTGGTGGTGGGGATGGCAATCAGAAGGAATTTTGTTTTGAGGATATTTAACAACAGATGATTATGAGTTAGCCGTTGTTGAGTTAGGAGCGCACCATTTAGAGTTTTTATGTCATCTGGAGATGAGATCATCAAATACAGTTGAGTGTCATCCACATACATACGGTATTGAATGTTAGAGCAGTTCAGAATATCGGGGAGAGATGCTGCTCCAATTTAGGAAAAAGTTGAAGACTCACCACATCATCACAATCCATTAACAGGCCACAAACCAGCTACCTCTCCCATCACTCGTTAACTCTATACTTGTCTTTGACCCTGTACAGTGCTCCACTGTCTTTTGGCTAGGTTTGTGCTACAGAAATATCTCATACATACATAATAGAGCAGGTCATAAGGTGTATAACAGCGTCTCCTTTGACATTTTTTCCTCTATTCCTGCAGCCTTTAGTGTTTCCATTTTAGCTTTCACTCGAACGATCTCATCATTGCATGCGAGCCAAAAAACAGATCGGCCACAAAAAGGGAAGTTTAAGATCCTCTTCTGTGCCTCATGTTTGACACCCCTGAGCCTCAATCAGGAAGATTTCCATTAAATACCAACATCTTAATTTAGACAAGTCACTGGCAAATTGTTGGAATCAGTCCCAGAGAGACTGGTCATACCTGCCTAAGAGAGCTGTGGTACTAGGCTGTCTTCATGGTCGTACCGGAAGTACCACACATTTTTCTTCTAACGGTTTCCAATGTTATACTCTTCTTGTCTGGGGGGACCATGGACAAATTAAGGTTGGCATAATATGTTTTTGCAGGATTAATGGATCTTGCTTAGGTGGCCCATTTTTCTTCTGCAGCCCAGATGGTGCTTTGTTTGCAGAAAGCAAAAGCACTATTGCTGGCTCCATAAGGCCTGGAACCAATAGCAGAAGAAACCTTGAAGAGTTTCTCTGGTGAAACATTTTGAAAATCACCAAAGTGGATGTGGCAGCCGGTAAGACAATATATAGTATGTTTGCACTCTTAATGAGTTGGAGGGGTTCCGATCTCCTTGGTGGTGCAGTGACTGGTTCCAACAGTGATTTTGCATAAGCAGAGGTGGAAATATGAGAGCATAAGGCTCTGCTAGCATTTTAGGATGAGGCAGAGGAGGTCGAGAAGGCGTTGGAGGCAGTGGAGATGGGGATGTTGGCTAAGGTATCGGAGATGGATAATCCTGTATTTCCAGTGCTGGTGGTGTTGGCCTAGAAGTGTATAAGCCCTTAAATCAAAGGGTTTAGGCAACGCTATCTTCCTGAGACATTCAGCAGGCTAGTGTAAAGAAGTAGAAGATTCAGTGCACCTAAACCCAGAGTAGTGCTTCAATGTTGCAAACTCTCTCAACTTCGGTTGGTCTTCAATCGCAAACAAGCAGCTCTTGTACCTTGTCTCAACATCCTAGATCTGGGAATGACGCGGTTTCTCTAAATGTCTCCTCTTGGATCTCCCCTGATAGGAGCCTCCAGAGACAAATATGAGCACTGGTATATGGTTCTTTCTTTCCTCCTTCCTCTCATGCCCCAGTTCATCCTTGGAGGGACCACTGTAGTCTGCGCTGTTCTTCCTGCATCTTAAGGCAAATCTTCTGCTGGTCCTTCAGTGTGAGCATGGAAGAAAGTCCTGCTGTGCTTACACTTTTTAAGAATGTGGTAGTCCAGTCGCAAACGATACAGAGATCATGGGTATATGCTTATTTGCTTTATTCCTGACAAGAAGGGAACTTCACAAAGAGAGATGTAATTTCTGTGATGTAACAAAAATATTTTCTGTCAAAAAGTCATAAACAGGGTCTAGTAAAAGCTGTTTAAAGGAGTTTTGGAAAGATTACCAAGTAAAAGCAGTCAGAAAGGTCAAGTGAAGTGCTGCAGGAGCTTGCCATCAGGAGCTGGGGAAAAATGGAGTCCTTAAAGCTACATTGTCAGTTTTCAGCCTTACATGGCTGCAGCCTATCTACTTTGTCTTATTTTGTTCCATTCGTTTCAGTTATAAAATGTTTGTGAAAGTTTTTTCTTCGTCACATAGATCTGTGGGGACAACGCTATATTTTTAAGAGTTTATTTTTTAATGTAAATAAATGGAGTTAGCCAATATAGCTTGTTTTTATAGGCTGCTATATTATTTCTTATTAAATTCAAGTGTTGGCCTTCTCTAAAGGAAGGCAAATGGAAAATATATTTTCTTTAAAAAAGTGCTATGTGATACCATACGTGCGAGAGATGATTCAGTGATTAAGTTTCAGTGGAGATTCCCTAAAGGAGAAGGGAAAAGGGGAGTTGCATAGGGCCCCTGGCCGATGAGCAGTAGGCAGAACCCAAGATGGCACCCAAGGAAATTGACATGTTAATAAAAAAAAAAAAAAAGACATTTAATTCACTTAAACTTCTTGTGATGTGGGAAATCCTCTAACTGGTTACGGTGCATCCCGGAGGGAGACTTCTTCCACATAGTGTAACGATTCCCGGTGATCCAACATTTTGGAAAGAAATGACCCACATCCTACCCACCGTGGTGGGTTTTTAGATAGATCTTGACCCTAAAACATTTCTCCCTAGATTAGTCTATGACCTGATCTCACTATGGGTAATACAATGTTGGCCAGTTTGGGATTTTATGTCAAAACAGGAGGCTAGCATTATGCATATAACTTTTATTCACTCCTCCCGAGCAGCAAGCCATTAAAAGGTTCCAACTAGAACTTTACATAACAATGGAAAAAAGAATGTTCAGTCTCAAACAGCATGACCTCCATTTTCCTCCTTTTTTGTTTGCTGCTTCTGAGCAGATAAGTATATGATAAATTTTTATCTGGTGTGCAATGCAGTGTTTGCTATGTATTTTTGGGGATGATGGTTACAATAATACCTAAATATTGGTATTAGGTATGGTGTATGGGGACTAGAGTAATGTATTTGGAGTTAAATGAGGGAATTCTACTAATGTTCATATTAGACTTAGAGCAGTCCATTTATGGGTAAATAGGTGTTGATAATGATTGATTTAACAATCGGAGTTCAATGAAAGGGAGAAATGCTTAATTTGTCTTACTTGCAGTGCCGCACTCTAGCGCGGACTGTTAGTGCGCAAAGCCAAAGAGCACTTTGGAACGCGAGGAGCAAAGATTATTTCGGCAGCGACGAGGAGATTTCTGGCTCAGCTCATGAAGTGAGGCAGCTGTGTGGGAGAGTGAGCGTCACGAACTGAGCAGGACTGGGAAAGCTAACCAGCCCTGGCAATTACGTCTGACCGGCCCCGGGGGTGGGGACGGGTTGGGGGAGTTTGGGGGACACATGCTGCTGCGCTTTTGTTACATCGGGCTGATTTTGCAGTTACCGGCCCCCACCGGTCAAAAAACGTCCCCCACCCTTCCGGCCCACCAGGGAAACGCCTGGTGGCTGCTACAGCCAGTCCGGCCCTGGTCACGTCGGAAGTCTCACACTCTCATTGAGCAGCATTACGGCTTGTTTTCAGAGGCGGTTGGCCTTATTTCCAAACGCGGACGCTTCTCTTGAGAGAAATTAGCTCTGCAAAGCCATTTCTAGGCAACGGATCACCGCTGGTGTGCTTCTTTGTCAGAAACGCCTGTTAAGTGTTGACAGGTTCATTACGAGGGTTTTTTTTGAGAGAAGGATAAAACTGCAGCATTAAATAAATGAAAAATAAAAGTGATGACAAAAATTAATAAGTAGGATGTTAATCAGGAGGAATTGATAAGGAGAATTGTATCTATAGAGATAAAAGTGGCAATTCAAGAATCTGTAAAGCAGGCTTTAGGGAAAAGGAGAAGTAATGAGAAGGAGGAATACTTTACCATATCCGAGGAAGTGGACCGGTAAAAGGGTCCAGGTGGGAAGTGCCTATCAAAGAGGAAACATTTGGAAGAGACAGCGAGCGAGTGGAGTCAAAAGCAGCTCGCAAAGGAGATGTGCCCGATGCGGTGAAAGAAAGGGTCAGCTTGATGCCGATAAGGATCAGTATCCTTGGGAGGATGCAGTGATGGCAAGAAGCAGGTCAGATGAGGATCCGGATGAGTATATATTAGATTTAGAGTATAAGGTTGGGCTAGAAGTGGAGTGTCAGGGGTAGGGTAAAGGATTTAGTGGTTGATCCTTTTGGTGAGAAGTTATTGAATCCAAAGGATATCAGGCACCCAAGAGGGAAGGAATGGTGGCCATTGAACCATGTTTCATATTACATAAAAGCAAGATTGTGCAAGTCCTTGGAGAAGGATGAGAGAAATGTGATGCGGGCACAGTGTTCCAGGCCCGTAATCCAGATCTCATAACATTTATTCACAATGGGTAAGAATCCAAGAAAGGTACTTGACAGCCTTGCCCTGCTGGCCAAGATCTTTGATGCTGTGAAAGAGGTGTTTTTTTTTTTTTTTTTTAAAGAATTAGACCTAGATTTAGCCCGGTTACTAGGGTGGTGCCAGCGGGCCATTTGCTTCTTGGGAAACAGAAATGAAGGTCTTTTAGCAGACAGGCAAAAAACAGTGCTTATGCGCATTAATCCCAAGCTGTGTGATTTGGCAAATAAGGAATCTAATAAGGATGCGTGCGACTTGCTTTTTTGGAGATGGAATGGTAAAGTCTTTGTCAAAATATGGTCGCACCTTCACAAGTTTGGATAAAGCACAATACTCTATGCCTAGAGTCTTTTCTAATAGTAGTTTTTAATGGGAGGGCTGGTAGGAGGGGGCACCCTACTGGCCGAGCAGGTTTTAGAGCCCAGTATCAGAACCAAGGAACTGGATATTATAGGGGAAACCAAGGAGGATTCCAATTTTATAACCCAAAGAGGGAGAGATTGAGGTCACACTAGCAGAGGAAGGGCTCAAAGTCCCGGGCAAGGTCAAAATCAGGGTGACTGAGAGAATTATTTATGGCTCTTCCCCGACAGTTGAAGGAGGATGATTAAGATTTCTTAAAGACAATTGGAAAGCAGTGACACAAGATGTTTGGGTCTTAATGACTATACAAGGGTATCTAATAAGAGTTTGATGCAGAACCTGTGCAACAGAGAGCCAAACAAATTGGTATTTCAAAAAGAGTTGGAACAAATACAGGAGGAGGTATTCCAGATTTCGAGCAAGGATGCGATTACAAAAATAAAAGAGCAGGAAAAGGGTTTTGTGAGTACTTAATTTCTGGTGGAAAAAAAGGACAAGGGATGGAGACTGGTAATAAATTTAAGGGGTTTAAATCAGTATGTGACATATCAACATTTCAAGATGGAATGTATACATCTTTTATGAGATTTGCTACATGATCAGGATTGGATGGTGAAGCTGGATCTCGAGGATGCTTACTTCACAATTCCATTCGCAAAAGAGAGTCAGATTGTTGAATTATCATGCATTAGCATATATTAGCATACATTCCCTGCACATGCCTGGTTATGTTTTGTAGTGCATTCTGGATTCCAGGAGAATGTTCAACCTAGAATTCCTGGCTGCACTGCAATTGAAATGGAGCTGTCCTGCCTGGAGGACGCATTGCTGTGCTACTACGAATAAACTCATGTTTGAAATAAAAATTCGTCTTTGCAACACAGATGAATCAGCAATTCAGGTGGAAAGGCCAACTTGATCAGTCCCAGTGCCTACCTTTCGGACATCAGCCCCTTGGTGTTTCACAAAGATAATGCCGGTGGTTGGTTTTCTCAGGGAGAGAGGAGCAAGAATGATTATCTATCTAGACCATATCTTGTTAATGAATCAGGATGTGGAAGATTTGAAAGAATAGATGGTTATGGGGAAGAGTTTGTTGAAGGACTTGGGATTTGTAGTAAATCAGGAAAGGTCTGTTTTGACTCCGTCGCTCTGCTCGATAACCTCGCCAACATCGGACTCGAACAGCTCGTCATGACCCCCACCCACACCGCTGGACACACGCTCGACCCCATCCTCTCAGCCAGCAACCACGTCACCTTCAGCCACACCACCAAACTCCATTGGACCGACCACCGCTGCGTCCACTTCACCTTCAAGAAACCCACCGCGCACCACCACCCGCTACGGATCCCCTACCGCAGCTGGAACAAGGTCATGGAAGACCAGCTCATCACCGCCCTCGCCCGAGACCCACCGACTAACACCACCGACACGGACACAGCCGCCAGCAACCTCAGGTAATGGATCGACGACTGCGCCAACACTATCGCCCCGATCAAAAAACCCTCAAACAGACGCACTGACAGAAAGGCCAGCTGGTTCACCACCGACCTTCAGGAATCCAATCGGTCTTGCCGAAGACTCGAGAAAAAGTGGTGCCACGAAAAGACACCGGACAACCACACAGCCCTAAAGAACGCCAGCCGCAAGCACCACCAACTCATCCGAGTCACCAAAAGGACCTCCTTCAAGGAACGCATCGACAACAACGCACACAACAGCAAAGAGCTCTTCAACATCGTGAAGGAGCTCTCCAACCCCAGCTACAGCTCCAACGACATCCCGCCGTCGCAAGACCAATGCGACTCCCTAGCCACCTTCTTTCACCGCAAGATCGCAGACATCCACGACAGCTTCAACACCCAGACCCTCCCCACAGCCGCCAACACTGCAGACCCACCGCCCCCCAGCCTCACCAACCACCTGCTCTCCTGGACCCACGTCAACGACGACGACACCATCAAGACCATGAACACCATCCACTCCGGCTCACCATCCGACCCCTGCCCTCACCACATCTTCGACAAAGCAAACCGCATCATCGCGCCCCAACTTCGGAAGATCATCAACAGCTCCTTCGAGACCTCCAACTTCCCGGAAAGTTGGAAGCACGCCGAGATCAACGCCCTACTCAAGAAACCCACAGCGGACCCAAAGGACCTCAAGAACTTCCGGCCCATCTCCCTTCTGCCGTTCCCGGCGAAAGTCATCGAAAAGATCGTCAACAGGCAACTGACCCACTTCCTCGAGGAGAACAACATCCTGGACCTGTCTCAATCCGGATTCCGCAGCAATCACAGCACTAAAACTGCCCTCATCGCTGCCACAGACTACATCAGGAGCCTACTGGACAACAGCAAAACCACAGCCCTCATCCTCCTCGACCTCTCGGCCGCTTTCGACACCGTCTGCCACCACACCCTTCGCACAAGCCTACACGACGCAGGAATACGCGTCAAAGCCCTGGACTGGATCACCTCCTTCCTCACCGACAGAACCCAGAGGGTCCGCCTCCCCCCTTTCCGTTCCGAAGCCACCAAGATCTGCGGCGTGCCCCAAGGATCATCCCTCAGCCGTACCCTCTTCAACGTCTACATGGCACCGCTCGCCAACATAGTCTGCTCGCACAACCTCAACATCATCTCCTACGCCGACGACACAACTGATCCTCTCACTCACCAAAAACCCCGCCACCGCCAAAACCAACCTCCACGAAGGCCGTCGCCAGCTGGATGCAGACCAGCCGCCTGAAACTTAACTCAGACAGAGGTCCTCATCCTCGAACCCACTCCCTCCGCCTGGGACGACTCTTGGTGGCCAGCCGCCTTGGGATCCGCACCCACACCCACCGACCACGCACGCAACCTGGGGTTCATCCTGGACTCATCGCTCTCAATGACCCAGCAAGTCAACGCCGTCTCATCCTCCTGCTTCAACACCCTCCGCATGCTCCGCAAGATCTACAGGTGGATCCCCTCCGGAACCAGAAGGACGGTCACACAGGCCCTCGTCAGCAGCAGACTGGACTACGGCAACGCCCTCTACGCAGGAACCACGGCCAAACTCCAGAAAAGACTTCAACGCATACAGAACGCCTCCGCACACCTCATCCTCGACATCCCCCGCCACACTCACATCACTGCCCACCTGAAAGACCTGCACTGGCTCCCAGTCAACAAGAGGATCACCTTCTAGCTCCTCACCCACGCCCACAAAGCACTACACAACACCGGACCAGCATACCTCAACAAGCGTCTCACCTTCTACACCCCGAACCGCCAGCTTCGCTCCGCTGACCTCGCCACCATCCCACGCATCCACAGGACCTCCACAGGCGGCAGATCCTTCTCCTACCTCGCTGCCAAGACATGGAACACCCTTCCCACACAGCTGCGACAGACCCAGGACCTGCTGACCTTCAGGAGACCTCAAGACCTTGCTGTTCGAGCAGTAGCTACACCCCCACCCCCGCTCAGCGCCTTGAGACCCTCACGGGTGATTCGTGCGCTCTACAAATAAGTGATTGATTGATTAATTTGGAATTCTTGGGGTTCGTAGAGGACACAGTGTTGTGTCAGTTACGACTTACAGAGAAGAAGGTGTAGAAAATAAGGCAATAGGTGAAGACGTTAATGAGAAAACAGGAAATCAAGTTGAGAGAGCTGGCTCGAGTGATTGGGCTACTGTCTTAGTCAATAAAGGCGGTTTTTCCAGGGCCTTTGCATTACAGGGCCTTACAGCATTTCACGACTTCAGGTCTAGCAAGAGGTTTGTGGTACGGGGACTTGGTGTCTTCATCTGTGGAATCAAGAGGAGTTGATTTGGTGGAAAGAGAATCTGGAGGCCTGGAAGGGTCGAGCAATTTTTGGGACAAAGCCAGATTTTGTATTGGAGACGGATACAGGCAACTTAGGTTGGGGAGCAACTTGTTTGGGTCAGGAGATTGGGAGAGTTTGGGACTCCATTAGAAAGGGAGAGAGACAAATTGTTTGGAGATGCAAGCAGGTTTGTTTGCCTTGCAGAGTTTCAGGACAGACTTGAGAGGGAAATCTGTGTTAAAAATGGACAATGTGATGGCTGTGGTGTACATAAACAGGTTGAGAGGAAGAAGGTTAAAGGGACTAGCGGAGTTTGCAAAGGAAATGTGGGAATTTTGTTTGGAACACAAAATAGATTTGAATGCAGAATATTTGCCAGGGGTACAGAATGTGATAGGTTGGAATTCATGAAATGTGACAGATTACAGTTATTGGAAGTTACAAAGAGGATGGTTTTCAGGGTATAGTAGAGATACTGGGTCCTTTGGGGGTGAATCTCTGTTTCCAGGCTAACCTTTCAGTTACCAAATTATGTCAGTTGGAGGTCGGATCCTGGAGCAATGGCAGTGGATGCATTTATGCAGAGCTGAAGGGAATGAGGGGTTATGCATTTCCCCCATTCTCAATGATTCAGAGAGTGTTGATACAGATGAGAAGGCAGAAGTGTTGAATAGTATTGGTTACACCCTTTTGGAGAACTCAGCCGTGGTTTCAGACAGTGATGGAAATGGCAGTGGAGGAACAAATTCTGAATGTCTTGCAAAGGTCTTTTGTCAAGAGTAGGAGGCAAGGAGCATCTGTTGGTGGAGTTGGGTTCTCTCAACCTTCTGGTATGGAGGATGAAAACAAGTTACTTACCTGTAACTTTGGTTCTCCAGTATTGGAAACTTTCATATATTCCCATGCTTGTATCATTCCCCGTCGTCGAGATGGGAGTCCCCGGTATATATAAAATAGCAATAGAAATCATTACAAAAACAGAAACTAGGCCTAGGCCCATTCTAGTTTTGTAACATATCCACCTCTTTTTGTAAAAGAGACCAAATAAAGTGAACAACCAATCAGATTAGCCTCACCCCTTAGAACCTTCCTGAGAGAACCTCAGAGCCTCAAATTTTCGTAGCCGTTGTGTAACCAAACTACCAAAGGTGCTGAAGGCCGAGCTTTCCCAGGGGAGGAGGGCGGGTCGCATGGTAATCTATGAAAGTTTCCAATACTGGAGAACCAAAGTTACAGGTAAGTAACTTGTTTTCTTACTCCAGTATTGGAACTTTCATAGATTCCCATGCTTGTATCAGAGTAACTAGCAGTTATGAGCACATTTTTTGAACCATGATCATTATTAAACCATTCTGGAATATTAAAAACTCAAAAGTATGAAATATCAATAGGAATAAGCAAGAATAAAGCAACAGCAATTCACCATAATTACAACATCAATGGTTAATAAACATTCCTAGAAATATAAGTAATTATAAACAGATGAAGTTAAAAAATGTGCCAAGATCTGAAACAGCAAAAACGGAAGGAGGGATGAAAGGGAAAGCTCACCACTACTGAAAGAGGTTCCTCAGGACTGCCTGGCCAACTGCTGTGTCACCCTGCGCTGAAGAATCCAGGCAATAATGTCTTGTAAATGTATGAGTACTGCTCCAGGTGGCTGCTCTGCAGATCTCCCGGATAGGTACTCCGGAAAACACAGCTGTCGAAGAAGAAACTGCCCTCGTGGAATGAGCACGGACCAGACCTTCCAGAGGTTTGCCCGCTGCTCAGTGACAGTACTGGATAGCGCTGGTAATCCAACGAGCAATCCCCTGCTTGGAAAGGGGGAACCCCTTACGAGGGGCGCTGAAGGCCACAAAGAGTTGAGGTGACTTCCTGAAGTCCTTAGTACGTTGAAGATAAAATTTTAAACACCGTTGAATGTCCAGTGAGTGGAGTGCTTTCTCTGCTGGAGTAGTCGGTTGAGGGAAAAAAGTTTTGAGTATAACCGGCTCATTCAAATGGAAGTCTGAAGATACTTTCGGTATGAACTTTGGGTTGGTACGGAGTATCACTGTCCCTTTTTTAAACTGGAGAAAGGGTTCCTCAATGGTAAGAGCCTGTAATTCCCCTACTCTCCTAGCTGACGTGAGGGCTAGCAGAAGAGCCACCTTCCAGGAGAGGAATTTCAAGTCCGCTCGATCAATAGGTTCAAAGGAATGCTTCATGAGCTGGGTGAGAACCAAATTAAGGTGCCAAAGAGGCGGCGGAGGCTGGACTGGCCGGAAAACTCTAAAAAGGCCCTTGAGAAACTGTTTAATTATCCTTGCCGACCAGAGGGAAGGACCAGAAGACGTGCGTCTTAAGCGAGAGATGTCGGCAAGATGCACTTTGATGGAGGAGTGAGCCAGCCCTGCCTTTGCTAGCGAAAGACTGTAAGGAAGAACTTCATACGGTGCAGACGAAAGAGGATAAATGCCCGCCTGCTGGCACCAAAGGCAGAAACGCTTCCACTTTAACCGGTATGTCTTGTTGGTACTTGGAGCCCGTGCCTGAGAAAGTACGTTCCTACATTCTGCCGAGAGGGTCAAACCAAGAAATTCTCAGTGCTCAGGAGCCAAGCTGATAACTGTAGGGATCGAGGATCCGGGTGCCAGACCTGGCCCTGGGACATTGTTAGTAGCGAAGGAATCGGCTGCAACGGAATTGGACGCTCCAGGGAGAGGAGATGTAGCTCTGTGAACCAAATTTGTCTGGGCCACGTAGGAGCTATCAAAATCATCTTGCAAGGCTCCGCCTTGAGCTTCCTGAGAAGTCTGGGGATCAGTGGAATGGGGGGAAAAGTGTAAACAAATGCGCCTGACCAGGTCATCGAAAGCGCATTCCCCAATGATCCCGGATGGTGAAGCCTACTTGCGTAGAATCGGCATTTCTTGTTTTCCAGCGTGGCAAAGAGGTCTATGGTCGGCCTGCCCCATAGGCGAAAAATCTGGTCCAGAGTGGACTGATCCAGCTCCCATTCGTGGCTGACTGACTTCAGTCTGCTCAGAGTCTGCCGTTTCGTTGAGAACCCCAGGAAGATGCTCCGCTTTCAGCAATATCCCATGCTGGATAGCCCATTCCCAGATTGTCTGAGCTTCTTTTGACAAAAGACGAGACCTTGTACTGCCCTCTTTGTTTATATAATGCATGGCCGTCGTATTGTCCGTTCGTACCAGGACTGCAGACTGCTCTATCCGCAGGAGAAACGCCTGTAAAGCCAGCCGGATCGCCCTGAGCTCCAGTAGATTGATATGTAGAAGACGCTGTTGGGGTAGCCAGCAGCCGCTTACGTGAAGGTCTTGCAAGACCGCTCCCCAGCCCTCCAGCGAGGCGTCCGTGGTTATTATTTGAGGAGCTGGGGTGACCATGAAGGAGAGGCCCTGAGAAATGTTCTCCTCGATCGTCCACCATAGTGCGGCCTCCCTCATGGACACGGTAACGAAGATCTTGTCGTCGGGGGAACCGTCCACTTGGCGCCACTGCAAGTCGAGCTCCTCCTGGAGAGGGCGCATCCGCAACCTGCAGTGAGGTATGAGCGGAATGCAGGAAGAAATGGACCCTAGGAGGGATTTGTAGAGGCGAACTGAAAGTGACTGTTTTCTTATAAGTTGACGGGCCATGACCATCAGCTTTTCTTGTCTCTCCATGGTCGGAAAAGCTTTGTTGAGAGATGTGTTCAGAATGGCTCCCAGGAACCCGGCTGTTCTGGATGGACACAGTCGACTTGTCCGTGTTCAGAGTAAGACCCAGATTGTCGAAAAGGCGTGTGCACGCTGCGACCGATTCCTCTGCCGCGTACTTTGAAGGAGCCTTTAGCAACCAGTCGTCCAGGTAGGGGAAAACTTGGTGCTGTTGTTTTCGCAGAAAAGCTGTCACGGGAGCTAGTACCTTTGTAAAGATCCACGGAGCAGATCGGAGTCCAAATGGCAGGACCTTGAATTGAAAGTGGCTCTTGGCTACTGTGAAGCGAAGGAACTTCCTGTGGGCTGGATGGATGGGTACATGAAAGTATGTGTCCTGTAGATCCAATGTGGCCATGTAATCCCCTGAGTTTAGGAGTTGAAGGATGTCCTGCAAGGACACCATCCAAAACGACTGTTTGATGAGATAGGTGTTGAGCTCCCTCAGATCTAGAATAGGGCGCCACTTCTCTAAGGTCTTCCGAATCAGGAAGAACCGGGAGTAAAAAAACCCTCCCCGCTGAGAGAGAGGAACCGGTTCTATCGCCCCTTTCAGGAGCATTTGATGGACTTCCAAACGTAGAAGACGAAGATGTTTTGACTCGGTGGCGCGAGGGGGCTTGGAAGGTGGTGCATGGACGAATTCCAGAGTATGGCCATATTGAATGAGTTTCAGAACTCAACGATCCGATGTTATTTGCCTCCAGTTGTGGAAGTAATGTGAGATTCTTCCTCCCACTGGTGTTACAGGAGGAGAAGGGACAGTAGTTAGAGCCAGCAAGGCGCTATTGACGCTTAGAGGCGTCCTTTCCCTGGCGTCCTTGTCTTCCTCTGTTATTAGACCTAGAGAAAGAGGATGATTGACTCTGCCGCTGGTTATATTGCGGACGGTAAGATTGAGAGGCTGAGGTATAGGAAGAATACTGTTGTTGCTGGTATCCTCCTCTGTAGGAGGGTTGGCCTCTGCCTCCACGAAATGGTACCTTGCGGTATTGCAGGGTCCCTAAGGATCTTGCGGTCTCCATATCCTTCTTAATATCTTGAAGCGCATCATCGATATGCTTCCCAAAGAGCGCTTCCCCATCAAAGGGAAGATCCAAGATCTTATTCTGGACCTCTGGACGAAACCATGTAGCTCGAAGCCAGCCCTGGCGACGAAGGACAGCAGCTCCCGCTAAGGAGCGGAACGCAGTTGTTGCCATGTCCATTGCACAGTCACTGACCTCTGAAGAGGTTCTCTCTCCCTCTTGGAGCATCTTTTTTGCCTCCTCCTTCGCATCCTCCGGCAATTGATCTAGATAGGGGGAAAGATCGCACAACATCTGACGATCGTAACGACCAAGTATCGCCAAGGCGTTTGATGCTCTGACCATCATGCTGGACATGGAGGAAAACCTCTTGCCGGCGTTATCCAGGCGTCTGCCTTCCTTATCTGGAGGTGTCGTGAGGGGAGCTGAAGGATTTTTGGACTTCCTCTGGGCTGCCTGCGAGATGACAGAGTCCGGTTTAGGCTGACTAACCAGGCAAGCCGGGCTATCCTCAGGAGCCTTATATTTCTTTTCAAGGCAAGGCAGAACAGGAATCACAGTGGCTGGATTTCTCATCACCTTCAGACCCTCGTCCCAGACATGACCCACTATAGGAATGGTCCGAACTGATTTTCTGTAAGGCTCTTACAAGTCCTAAAGGAAACATTCAGACTGCACCGTGGGCATGGGCAGTTCAAATCTCTTAGCAGCCCTTTCCATCAAAGTATGGAAACCCCCTAAGTCTCCAGGGGGAGAATCCACTGGCACTGGTGAAGGCGAAGCTGGATCAGGAATGACAGTCATCCCACTCAGTGTCCGGATCTGGAATAGTGACGTTGCCCTGGTCCTCATCAGAGGCATCATCCTGGATGAGAGGGACGTTTGACGGTGTAGCTGGAGCCACGGGCAGTGGTGGAGGCGGTGGCAAATGAGGGGTAGAAGCTAATGTCGGTGGAAGAGCTGAAACTGGCACCCCGACTGAAGCAGGCGATTGTGTTGGGAATCTCCGCCTATAGTCCGACAGCATAAATTGTAAGTCCGTTAGTAAGGAGGAAGGCATAGAGACCATCTGTTGTTGGTAGTCCTCTTGATAACCCAAAGGAGGATCATACTGCTGCTCCTCCACGTACTCGTCCTCAGAGTCTGTGTCTTGGCACTTCACGTGCAATTGAGATGGGCTACTCGCATACCCATAAGGCCCCTCCTCCTCCTCAGAACCATCCTCTTCAAGGAGGAGTGCAGGTGGTAGAGGAGTCACCCTCCTGGGTGAAGTCATTTCAGGGGTAATCTGGCGCTGACTGATCGTGATAGCAATTTTTTCCCTCGTAGACGATGTAATGTGCGTCGACGAAGACAGACGCCGTCGACGGTACCGTCGTCGAGACAGTCGTCACCACTGCCGCAGATGCTGCCGTCGACATCGTCGCGGTCGACGTGGTTGCCGTCGTAGTCATCCTCGTCGACGTCGAAGTCGTCGACGACAGTTACCATCACTGCGGAACCCACAACCGCCGTCGACGCCGTCGACACTAAAGGCGAAGGAGACGATGAAATCACCGTCGACGGTGGGAGTACTGAAGGAGACGAGGACTTAGACTGTACCTTTGAAGCCTTCGTCGACGGAGTCGTTGACAGCGTCGTCGAGTGAGTTTTCTTCACCAACTTATCAGAAGATGGTGATGATGGCTTTTTGAAGGCTTTTTGGAGCCACAGGAGGCGAAGATTGAGGAACTGAGCTAGACTTCCTATCTGATGTCGCTCCTGCTGACAGTCCTTCCCTCTCCTTTACACCTCGGTGAGGAGATTTGCTAGGACTACGCCTTTCAGACCTATGAGAGGTCTTTTTCAAGGCTTTACTGGGACGGTCTTTAGAAGGAGAAGACCTACCCCTCTTCACAGACCTCCTAGAAGATGCAGCAGAGGAGGCCTCATCACAGTCACTGGAGACCGGTTCCTTCCTTGACTTAAGATTCTGGAGCCAGGTCAAGAGACGCCCCTCACGGTCCCGTAAAGTCTTCGTTTAGAAGGTGCGGCAAATCTTACAGCCGGCTGCCTTGTGGTCTGGGTACAGACAGTAAATACAATCCTTGTGCTTGTCCTCCACATAAAGTCTCTTCTTAGCACAGGTAGCACAGGCTTTAAAGAGAGCTTTTTTCTCTTTATCAGACATCTTGACACGAAGTCTAAGTAGGTTTTGCAGAAAAATAGGTGAAAAAACTGTAGAAATAAGTTTGACAGGAAAAAACTGAGCAGAGCTCAGTGGAGACTCCCTTGCACAACGTGCGGTAGAAAATCTGAGGTTCTCTCAGGAAGGTTCTAAGGGGTGAGGCTAATCTGATTGGTTGTTCACTTTATTTGGTCTCTTTTACAAAAAGAGGTGGATGTTACAAAACTAGAATGGGCCTAGGCCTAGTTTCTGTTTTTGTAATGATTTCTATTGCTATTTTATATATACCGGGGACTCCCATCTGGACGACGGGGAATGATACAAGCATGGGAATCTATGAAAGTTCCAATACTGGAGTAAATCATGTGTTCTGGAAGGTTGTATGTTGCAACAACGACTTCCTCTACCCCGTCTACCTTTACAACGCGGTCTCTACAACGACCACATCTTAACCACACATTGCTTTACCACGCATTCCTTTACCACTAATTTTCGTGGTAAAGGCATGCATGGTAAATGCCTATCCGTAGCTAAGGTTACCACCCCCCTCCCTCTCCCCGAGCCCTTAATACACCCCAACCTCCTAAAAACAACTCAAACCCCCCTACCCCCTAAAAACTACCCCGATCGCCCCCACCCCCTAAAAACTACCCCGAACCCCCACCCCCTAGAAACTACTCCGAGCTCCCCACCAAATAAAAACTACCCGATCCCCTCCCACCCCCTAAAAACTACCCTGAATCCCCCACCCCCTAAAAACTACCCCGAACCCCTCCCACCCCATAAAAACTACCCCGAACCCCCACCCACTAAAAACTACCCCGAACCCCCACCCACTAAAAACTACCCCGAACCCCCACCCCTAAATACTAACCAGAACCCCCACCCACTAAAAACTACGCAAAACCCCCCACCCCCTAAAAACTACGCAAAACCCCTCCTACCTTTCCTGTTCGCATTCCGACACTTCTCTCTCCCTGCCCATCCTGAACACTAGACCGACTTTGTCTTAACCACGCACATGCGTGGTTAAGGCAAAGTCGTTGTTTGGGCAAGTCGTTGTTCAGCTTGCGGGCTTTCGGAACTCGTGGCTCTGGCCTCGTTGTTCCGGATGTTTCCCGTTCTGGAAGACTCGCAGAACTTTTTAAATCGTCTGCAAAATTACTTGATGAATCTTGGGCTCCAGGTACAAAGAAAGGGGACAGAGGAGCATGGAAGGTATGGTTATGTTGGTGCATGGAAAGGGGTTTGGATCCCGTGGAGGGAGATGATGTAGAGGTAGCAAATTTCCTAGCAGGGTTGTTTGATAAAGGTATGTCATATAGGACAGTGAATTGTTACAGATCAGCAGTGGCAGCCGGACATTCACTTTCAGCAGGGTATATCAACTGGAAGAAGTCAGTTGGTATGTAGAGTGATGAAAGGGATTCGGTTGTGGCAGCCACCCAATCCTAAGGATCAGACCTAATGGAGCGTATATTTGGTTCTAAAACTATTTGAGGGGTGGCCAGCCAACAGATATTTAGAGGTGAAGGAACAGTCTTGGAAGATGGCTACATTACGTTGTCTCATTTCTTTCGATAGAGTATCTGATGTGAGACCTCTGGAAGTTTTAAATAGGGTTTTCAACCAAATGGTGCAGGTTTTGAGGTCTGCAGACAAATGGGACTATTTATCCAATTTTTGACGACTCACCTAATTTATGCGTGATGCGATGTTTGAAGGAGTATGAGAGTAGGATGTTGGAAATTAGAGCTGCAGGAGTTGACCAACTGTTAATATCCTATGTGAAGCTTTTTACACCTGTACCAAATGCTACAATTGCAAAATGGGTGAAAGCTGCTCATAAAGACAGGTGTAGATGTGTCAAAATGAACAGCTCATTCAGTGAGGGGAGCTATGGCAAGTAAGATTTGTATGTTGGGTGGTCATTTGGAAGTTATTTTGAAAGCAGCTGTGGAGATGTTTAGGAGATTTTATTTTAAATCTGTGGATCATGTTTCAAAATGTGTTTTGAAAGACTTTGAACATGCATAATGCTTGCCTTCTGCCTTGACATAAAATGACGATTCTTATAGGTTCACTGAATAAAGAATCGAGATTTTATTAAAGACAAGGAGGCTAGGATTATCCCACCCTTCCCTTATGAAGAGGTTGGGGTAGGGACAATTTTGTATAAATTGTTGTTATAGATCCCAAGTACATTGTTGTTACAGAACATTATATTGAAATGTTTAATTATTTGCTGATGTTGAGAGGTTAAGAATTGGTTAAATACTTTAGTTTATTATTGGCAGAAAATTAGAAGAGGATAGATCCAAGGAGAGAATATATAGGACAGTGAAGAACAAACAAAAGAAAATGGAGGTCACAATGTTTATATGGGACTGAATTTCTTTTTTTTTTTACCATTGTGATGTAAAGTTTTAGTTGAAAGCTTTTAATGGTTTGCTACTCAGGAGTGAATAAACGTTATATGATTAATGCTAGCCTCCTGGTCTTTAATAAAATCGATTCTTTATTCAGTAAACCTATAAGAATCGTCATTCCTCCTCACCACAACTATGCCACAGGTGGGTGAGTGGTTTATGGACTGATGTTCACTGCTTAAGGCATAAATAAACCAATCGAGAGGCTGCCCTCTCAAACATGTAACAATCTGGGGTCCATGGTGGGACTATTGACACCAGCTGTATAACGTAAACATTAATCGCTTCTCCTTGCATGTTCCTGCCTAAAGGTAACAGACTTATTTTTTCCCAACTATTTGGTGTTATATCAAACGGGCTTCTTCAAAGGCAGACAAAGGTAAAAGACATCTTGCAGAGAAAACTTGCAATCCATTCCTAGCCAACTGCAATATAAACAGACAAAAACTAGTTTTTTCATTCTCCTCTATGTTCATGAACATTGTGGAGATATTAAAAATAAACTAGTGTGGGTATGTTCTATTTCAACATGTTTGTGAACATCTTGAGCAAAAAAACCAAATTCTGGGGTGGGAATCTCATACTGCCCCATTCTTTCCCAAGTTAGAGGGAGCAATAGAAGCCTTTTGACCCTCATTTTACCCAAGAGCCAGACACTATATTTATCCACAACCAACTCCTTGCAATATAGCGGGGATTTCACTATTTTCCTCCCCCGCCTGCCTTGCCAGTGTATCAGCAGTGCTCAAAATTGTACAGCTGTATGGCAAGTAAAGAGCCGCCCTGCACAAATTTGCAAACTGGGAAGCAGGACAGCTTTGAGGGACAGACAGACAGGCGTGGACAAAAACAGATACAGAGGGGTAGCTCTAGTGGGTAGAAAAGAACAGAGAGGAGGACATGGACCGAGAGTAACGAGTAGGCATAATTGGGGCATTTGGGAGTGGATTTGAGTAGACCAACAAGTAGTAACAGTAAAGATCGGATTAAGAGTAAACAGAATATGTATGAGTAAGAGTCAGCATCAGTTGATGCTAGTGCAGCAGCAAGCTTGGCAACAGGCTACAGAGGGGAAATCCCAGAGAATGAAAGGTCAAGGATATAAGGTCTCTTGTTGGGTTTAAGGATGATTAGAAGGAGCTATTACTAACATCTTATGAAAATTCTATACCTATAGTACCGGGCTGAGAGGTAAGCTGTACCATTTTCAGTGTTGACTTGGCTGTCAGCATGCCATCTTTCAGGAAATTTCAAGTATTCTCATCACTGACTTGGAAGTAGCTCCGTAAATTGCTCTAACAAGCCCTAGAGCGCTCGGTCATAATGCCCATCAAAGCTATAGAACCA
Organism: Calotriton arnoldi; assembly: GCA_963921515.1. Lineage (NCBI taxonomy): Eukaryota > Metazoa > Chordata > Amphibia > Caudata > Salamandridae > Calotriton > Calotriton arnoldi. The sequence goes on along the minus strand of CAWUFW010005835.1, from coordinate 407,713 downwards.
GGGCGGTCAATAATATATGTACACAAGGTTGTCTGTAAAGTATGAGCCCACTTAGCAAGCCAACAAGTGCCAATTGTGGATGAATGCTAGTGTTGCCATGAAAGATTTAGTAGAGAGAGTATTTAAATAATCAGTTTAAGTGGAAGGCATGCAGGGGATAGAAGAGCTGGAGAAAGGGTCTGTGGAAGCTTAGACAGGGGGGAACAGTAGACCTCTATCTCCTGGGGATACACGATCACTTACTTCATAGGTTAAGGTCAATTCCCTGTCAGCAGGAGTAGAGCCATATTTAAGCTCTAGGTCTGAACTGGGGTGGCGAAGTGAGCTAAAGAACGATGATGGATTCAACCCAGATCTGTGACTGGGGGTGAGTGTCTGAAAAGTTTCAGCGCTCCATCCATCATCTCCTTGTGTTTGCTTTGTTCGCCCTAAGTTGGTAGGGTATGCCCAGACGTGGGTCCCTTGCTCACTTTGCCACTGGATTCAAGCTAGCCTGGCTGATGAGGGGTGTTACCCCAAAACCAGTCCCAGGATGCTCGTTTCCGGTCCAGGGAAGACCTGGCTTGGCAGTTCGGGCTGGACTGTTCCCATGAGGCACAGTGTCAAGACTGATTTGCATATAGCTGGGTCTGAACTGGGGTGGCGAAGTGAGCTAAAGAACGATGATGGATTCAACCCAGATCTGTGACTGGGGGGGGGGAGTGTCTGAAATGTTTCACCGCACTGTCCATCATCTCCTTGTGTTTGCCATATTTAAGCTCCTCAAGACCTAGCTCACTGCCTACTCATGACTTGTGTGGTTGGTTGGCTATTCCGATCCTTGCTATAGTTTGCATCCAATTTGACATCCCTCATTCTTTGTTGCTTTCTCCCTTTTGGTTCTTTTGGTTCCTTTGTTAGTGTCCTCCTTAGTTTTACCCTCTTGGTTAACCCAGTTTCTTGTAGAATCTTACCTGGGTGTGCCCAGCAGCATCCTGGGGCAGTCTATGGATTCCTGGTCAGCTCTGGGACTGTCACAGCATTATCCAAAGTTGGAACCAGTACACCTTGTTTCAGTTACCTGTATGTTGCATCCATCTGGTATGTATACTGACCTTCTGTTCTGTGTCTTACAGTTTGTCAGATGTACCAAAGATTCATTTCATCAAGGCAGAATTGTGCCATCCCTTGAAAAAAAGGAAATATCAGAGAGCAAGCTCCAGTCCTTGGTTTCTCTATTAATCCTTATATCGGTTTCTTCCCCGGTTGCTGTGTCTAGAGATATTTACCACTCGTTACCACTACAGTGGCTAAGGGACAGCAGGGGCTTTCGGTGGCTCTTGGAATCTGAATCTTTACAAGTATTAATGGGGGAGATGCATTGTTCTTTGAAAAGGCGAGTCTTCTGGTTCTTTTCAGAAATGTTTGGGCAGAGTGTTATGTTGACAGAGATGTTACAGATCATGGAGGCATTGATGAAGGCCTGTCCTCTCACATTTTCTTTCATGCAGATTTTTGGTTCCAATTTGGCAATCTCCAGGACTCTGGTGTGGCTTTGTCCACCTGAGGTAGATATTGTCAGGGCTATGCAGAGGTGCCAGTTCTAAGGTATTCAATGTGAAACAGATTGTCTTGTAGAAGACGTATGTTTGGAGGCTGAGCTAATGTATTTCAGCTGTGGAGTTACATCTTTGACAAATCCATGCACTTGGTCTCTTTATAGGAGATGGGTCTTTAGTCTAGCCTGCATTTGGGCTATAAGTGAGAACCTATGATCTATGCCAACAAGAGGGTTTCATTTAAACACTCCTAGTTCTTTAGCTAGTCTTTTCTTTGTTGGCTTGAATGAAGAGGGTTTGGTGTACATGTATTTTCTAGGCAGATAACTGAAAGAATAGTGGTGGTGGAATATTTACTTAAAGTGTTTTAAAGATGACAGAGCTATGCACTTGGAACACAGACGTATCGATGGTGAGTGTCCTGCTGCTCTGGATGAAACCGGAAACATGAAAAGGTCCAATGTAGTTTTACCAGATATATTCTAGAATGTACTTACTTTATTGAAGTAGAGAATAAAATCTAATCCATCATGGGCTTTAATCTGTCTAGGGTGCAGTTACAGTTGGCAAGGAGATGTTGGAGGGCAATGAGATCTTGACGTAGACCGCGACCCGAATCCTTAGTGATGAAAGCCTTTGTCCCTCCATGTAGTGGCTACCATCTACAGCAAAGGTAGCTAATTTTGGGGCCCAATTAACTATCGATTTGCACTTCAAATGTCAACTTAAACTGATTTTTGTTTAAATTTGTTAGGCATTTTTTATAATCAAGGGTAAGTAATTTACTTCCTAAGACAGGACTGCCATAATGTTTGGGAACACTCACAAACGCACATGTTTGTGGGCTTCCACTATAGTTATTTCTGCGCATTCCCAACCTGAAATGGTTGGAAATGTACTTGTCAGGAGCAGTAGTAAATCCATTTTCAGGTTGGTATTGGGGAGAGAACATCCCCAAAATTGGTAGGGTTTTAGAAGGGGATTATTCATTTGGAAACCAGTAAACTAGCGCAATTGCACCAATGCAAGACATGGTCCCATCTGTACATGTACACTACCTACAGACATGTAGGAATGTCTCAGCATCTCAATAAATTAAAAAAATCACAAACAGGCACAAACGATTGTGTGTCACAGATTTCCAAGAATACAAATTCTTTTTCAGGATCGATAGCTGTATAGCAGAATGGCTCTCAATATTGAAGGCTTCAACATCGCAGGAGTTCTCAACAAGTTTAAAGGTGAACGTGCCATGTTCCCAAGGAATTTTGCTTTGGTTTGGGACCCTAAAGGTTCACTGTTCTACGTCCTACATCCTGCTGCTGTGTAACAATCCTTAAAGGTAAGAGATTTTGGAAATTGAGAATTTTTACAACCACAAGCTCGACATTTGATAAAGAGCAGTTATGGTGGTTAGAATAAAGTCTAGGAATAGACTTTCATTGATTAATAAAGAGAAAAAATTCTTCTCTACATTCATTGAAATAGGTACTTCACCTAGGATGTTAAGAGAAAAATAGAAGTATGCTAAAACAGTGTAATAGAAATTTAAGCCTACAGGCACATCTGTGTTAAGAAATCCAAGCTCCACTGAAGAAGAAAATAACTGCCTCAATACTTCCTGCCTTGCATTCAAGCACAGTGTTGATCGTGTAAGACAAGGTAGGAACATTCTCCGATAGTTATGCACCATATACTCCCTTATTTTCCCTTTGACAGTAATTTAAATAAGCTTTCTCAGCCATAACTCTTCCAAGAGCATACAAAAAGTGGACAGTGTTACACCTCACTGTGTCTGAACACTTCCACTAAATCCAGTCCACATACTACTAAGGAACTTGGGCCTTAGCCACAACACAATCTACTCAAACTTTAGAGCTCAATGGATATTTAAATTGTCAATCACAAATGGACATAACGTGCATTTGGAATCGTCCTTTATGGAGGTGTCTTTCCAGGGGCAATCGGACTAGTCCCAAGTCTACTCTTTCACTCCCAGTAGGTTGATAATTCAGGGAGTTGAGGAGATTCCATGATAGATGAATGCATTCATCTTACTGACTGGGTAAGGTATGTTTTTGAGCCGTAAAAAATGCAAAGGATCTAGTTGGCCACTGAAACATGTCTACTTGGTAGGAAATGTCTGTTTGCCCTCTGACGATTACAGCTGGTGTTTAGTGGAACAATCATTTTAGAACAGTTCTTCAATTTTTAACATTTAGTAGTAGCGAGTTTAGTAGACCCAGTATGCAATTTTAGTAGGTTTTTAGGCAGCACCCAGGTTCACAGCCTCGAGAAATAGTGACAACTATGTATTAGGTTGTAGCAGCCCCACTAGCCTCTGGTACACTGAGACAAGGGGGATTTTTAATCTTCTCTGTCTGGAACCGATGAGCTAGTTCGCCCTCCTTTGGGTCGTACAGGTGTTAGGGTCACAATGGTAACATAAGATATAGACTCTATGGTGATACATGTGTAGGTGAAGTAAACAGTACAAGCACTGCAGGATCAATGGGTGAGAGCATCGCTCATTTTTTCTTTATGCATTAGTATTCAGTAGAAGTGTTCAGACCTGGTGAGATGTGAACTGATCTACTATTTTTGTATGAAATGAGAATTGAGAATGTATAGACTGGCCCAGTCTAATCTTTTCTCCCTCGCTGTGAGCTATATATCACTATTAGTGTTACACATTGGAAGTAAATGTGAACTCATTAAGGAAAAAAACCAAGGAAATGAAGCCTTCAGTAAGGCCTATTTATTATGTGAAGATTGTAAAAACATTTTCCAGTTTAAATTGTGTTCCAGAATCACACTGATGCAAGATGTTGTAACAATCTGTGATAGGGAAAGGCATTTTGAATGAAGACTTAGGAAATATTTTCAGCTTATTAAGAGTATGCAAATTTGGCTCTACAGCTCTTTGCTAACTACTTTAGAACAAGATTATATTCCATAAGCTATACTGTGCTCCTTTTCGTTATTGTGGTTGCATTTGCTCTTGTTTTACTATTACTTTAAGTTAAAGTGCTGGTTTCTGTTGATTAGGTCTCATGACATCAAGCATAAGGAAAGTGAGAAGACAATTTCTTAAAAAACGATCTTAATCGAATATTGTAAATATATTTGCAATATTTGTAATGTTATAGCATTGTGTTACTGTGCAACACATCCTTTGGTTTATACTGCAATAAAAAACAACTCCTTTTACCATAGTAAGCCTTGCAGATGAACTGCACTATAACAAACCCTAGAAGCCCTTAAGATACAATTCGAACAAGAAAGTAGAAATAACAAAAATATATGCAGGCATGTAGAATACAAAGTTTACCATTTTAGGGGGAGCCAAGACTAATATGACAAATCTCACTTCGCAGGAGTTCTCACCCCAATTTTGAGGCCTTTCCAATCGACTGATGCAAACATGACGTCGCTGAAGTGCTTTTATAGTGCAACTGTCAAAATGAAAAACAAAAATCAGCTTAGCAATTACACAAATATTTATTTTTGGTACATTTTTATAGAACTTCATTCAGGACCACATCTTCTGAGCAATAAGAAGAAGAAGCAAACAAATATGTTTTTGAGTTTAGTGTAATGACAAGAAGATTTCATGTATGATATTAGAAGTAAGAATAATTTAGTTGCCTACCTGAGTAATCATCATAATTCAGTTTATAGCCTGAAAAGTTCATTTCACAGTAATAGTAATTATGCAGTATAGTATCTTCATAAAATACAAAAAAAATCTCTTCACTCGTGTGCAAGATCCCAAAATCACTTATCTAAACAGAAAAACTTTGAAACTGGTGTTGGATAGAAAACACTCAATGAAAGAGGAAAACAACATTGTCATTGTAGGTAGCAGGCCGCTGCAGTTTGCCAGACTGCAGTGAGGTGAAGGAAGGCCTGTTATTTAAACCATGACATCTGATGGAAGGTTTCCCTGTGTTAAGCTATCCACTGTTCTATCCCCAACTCACTGTCTCAGAGTGAAGAGATATATATCCTCCTGATGAATACCCAATTGAAAGATAAAATACATCCAATAGTTTTGAAAATACACAGAGCAACAACATTTTAAAAGCTTTCATTTCTTTTGTGCCCCTGAAAAGATGTGTGCTAACTCATGATAACCTTTAAAGCAATATAACAGTAAGAGGGCTAGGCCAAGAAAGTAAGCTTTAGAATCGGAGTCTTGTTGAATAGCATATGGGAGAGCTTGATGATGTGTCCAGATACCAGACCTTTCTGTTCACGTTCAGCACTGCACTAGTAACTAAGACCCAAGACAACAAACTCTTCATGTAGCCAATAAACAACCAGGCTCATGCAAGCAAGGTCTCCAGTATTCGAAATACCCATTCAGTAAATCAACACCTAGTAAATGCAGTAGTAATTTGAACAATGATTTTCACATGCGACAGTGGATAGCATCTGCTACCCAGGATACCAACTTGACATCTATTACAAATCAAACTTGGTGACCCGTGAGTTAGAATGGTTATAGGGTTGAATCGGATTCTCTAGTCTGATGTGTTCTCCACTTTTGGGGATTTATTGATTATCTGCCTGCCCCACCCTAAAATGTAAATGGCCCCTGGGTACGAGATCGCTGAGGCCTCTTAGAGGATAGGGGGATGATAATATTGGGACTGCCCTCCCCACCAGGCTGGCACAGCAGGTTATCCTTACCCCCCTAGATGTTTTTTTTCCTTTTTCTCAGAGCAGGGGACTCAGTACCGGAGTCCTAAGATGGTTGACGTCACATCTTTTTTGATGTGGTGGCAGCCAATTAGATCAAATCGTTCCAACTTTTCAATTGGCAGATCGTCCACGGCACGATATATACAATTTATAAAGCTTAATTTCTCCACTACAGAACGGATCTACAGCATGCTTTCTGGACCAAGTCTAGCTTTAAAATTTGGTGCAATAACGTTCAGTAGTTTTGTGGCTGTATTTGTGTCAAATTATTTCTACGGGAAAAATGAATGGGAAAAACACATTTTGGGAATTCCTCCCTCCCCCCACATCCCTCCACCCCCTTCCTGGCCCCCACTTGATGGATCATCCCAAAACTCCCCAGGAAGGAGCTGAGGTGGATGAGACTCTTGGAAAGCTTTGTGAAACTTCATCAAATGGCGTCAAAGTTAATAGCAAACCAAAAAACGCTTAACCTATGGCAACATGATCCTGACTAAGTACCCAGTGGCGTCTGCCACAGAGTTATAAATAAATATATATTTTTTTAATGCAATATTAAATTTAATGTTTTGCCTTTTTGGGTGGCATCGAACCCCCTCCTTTTTTTAAACTACTACCCTTCCTTTACCACTGCCAGCCACTACCCCCGTAACATTACTCTTCACACTTTACCACTACCCACCCCAAAATACTAAAATTACCCTTACCACACTTTACCATTACTCATCCCTAAACCCTAAAATTACCCATACCACCCTTTACCACTACCCGCGTCTAAAAACCTAAATCTAGCCTTACCACTATTTGTAATATATGAAATGCGTTACTTACCTGTAACTGCAGTTATCTAGTATTGGTATCTTTCATAGATTCACATGCCTGAATCATTCCCCGTCGTCGAGATGGGAGTCCCCAGTACATTAGAAAAGTAATGTCCCATTAGACATACAAAACCATAGGCCTAAGGCCTCTCATTAGTAACATATCCAGGTCCTTTTGTGAAAAGGACCAAACTCTAAACAACAGCCAATCAGCTGCTACCACCCTTTGGAACCTTCCTGGCAGGAGCTCTGGTCCCTCAGATTTTCGTAAGCGGAGTGCTATATAACAGTATCACTGAGAGAAACCAAAGAGCCTTTCCAAGGGAGGTGGGTGGGTTGCATGTGAATCTATGAAAGATACCAATACTGGATAACTGCAGTTACAGGTAAGTAACGCATTTCTTATCCAGTATTAGGGTATCTTTCATAGATTCACATGCCTGAATCAGAGTAGCAAGCAATAGTGAGCACATTTCTTTTTCCCCATAATGGGTATACATGCATTGGTTAAGAAAAAAACATATTTGTACCTTTCAGTATATCACCAATATAGTGCGTAATAATAATCAGATATGAAGGTAATAGAAATGTGCGGTAAAACAAAGGTTGGTGGGAAGGAAGAAAGGCTCACCTCTATTGAAATAGATGACGTAGTACTGCCTGTCCAACTGCAGCATCCTTCGCCAGTTCTGAATCCAAGCTGTAATGCCTGGTAAATGTGTGCAGCGTTTTCCATGTCGCCGCTCTGCAAATGTCCACAATAGGGACGCCGGCAAACAATGCCATGGACGTAGAGACTGCCCTGGTGGAATGGGCACGAATTGTAGTTTGTAAGGGCTGACCAGCCTGCTGGTGGCATAAAGCGATAGCGCTAGAGATCCACCTAGAGATACTTTGCTTCGAAAGGGGGCAACCTTTCCTAGGTACACTGTAGGCCACAAAAAGTTGGTTGGACTTTCGGAATGGTCTTGTCCTGTGAAGGTAGAATTTAAGGCAGCGTTTCAGATCCAAGGAATGAAGAGCCTTCTCTGCTGGTGTTTGAGGATTTGGGAAGAAGGTCTTCAAAACAATGGGTTCGTTAAGATGGAAGTGCGATGGCACTTTAGGGATAAACTTTGGGTTAGTTCGAAGAATAACCCTATCGTCCTTGAATTGCATAAATGGATGCTATATTGTAAAAGCGTGAAGCTCACTGACTCGTCTTGCTGAAGCAAGGGCTAGCAGAAGTGCAGTTTTCCAGGAGAGGAACTTGAGGTCCACCTTGTGTATTGGTTCAAAAGGATGCTTCATAAGCTGGGCTAGAACCGTATTAAGCTGCCATGTTGGAGGAGGAAGCTTTAGTGGAGGGAAAGTCCGGAAAAGACCCTTGAGGAACTGTTTTATGAGTCTATTGGACCAAAGAGAAGGACCTGTGGAGGATCTTCTGAAACGGGATATCGTTGCCAGATGAACTCTGATGGAAGCGTGAGCGAGTCCCGCATTTGCGAGATGAAGGAGGTAAGGTAAAATCTCCTCAGGCGATGACTTGAAGGGATGGACTTCAGCAGATGCACACCATATACAGAACCTCTTCCATTTGAGAGAATATGTTCTGTTTGTACTGTCCGCTACTGCTCGAGACAGAATCACCCTACAGTCCGGAGGGATATTCATAGCTTGGAACTCATTGTATTCAGGAGCCAGGCCGATAATTTGAGCGAGGCCGGGTCCGGATGCTGTATTTGCCCCTGATCCATTGTGAGAAGAGACGGAAACGGCTTCAATGGAATTGGAGGCTTCTGGGATAGGAGATGTAGTTCTGTAAACCAATGTTGGCGAGGCCATGCTGGTGCTATTAAAATCAGTGTGCAGGGCTCTGCCTTCATCTTCTTGAGGACTCTGGGGAGCAGTGGAATCGGCGGAAAGGCTTACGCAAAGACGCCGAACCAGGCTATCGAAAATGCATTCCCCAGAAATCCCTGAAGGGGATGCCAGCTTGCGAAGCGTCGGCATTTGGCGTTGAGTCGTGAAGCGAACAGGTCGAGATTTGGTTCGCCCCATTGTCCGAAAATGCGGTCGAGAACACCCTGGTTAAATTCCCACTCGTGGCAGGAGGTTTGTAGTCTGCTCAGCGAATCTGCCAATGTATATTCCCTTCCCGGAACATATTCGGCCTTCAGGGAGATTGTGCTGAAGCGCCCAGTTCCAAATTTTCTGCGATTCTTGAGATAACAAGAGAGAACGAGTCCCTCCCTGTTTGTTCACATAGTGCATTGTTGTGGTGTTGTCCGTTTTGATAAGCACTAGAGAACCTGCTATTCTGGGAAGAAAAGCCCGAAGGGCCAGATAAACAGCTCTGAGCTCTAGGAGGTTTATGTGCAAAGTCCTTTCTATTATTGACCACTTTCCTCTGATTTGAAGCTCCTGGAGAAAGGCTCCCCAACCTTCCAGGGATGCGTCCGTAGTTATTACCTGAGGAGACACCTGAGGTAGGAAAGAGAGTCCTTGTGACAGATTCTGTGGATGAGTCCACCAGTGTAACGCTGTGATTACTTGAGGAGTGACCTGTACGATATCGTCGAAAGATCCTTCCACCTGAATCCACTGAGTGGCAAGAGCCTCCTGGAGAGGACGCATATGGAGGCGACAATGTGGAATGAGCAGTATGCAAGAGGACATCATTCCCAGGAGGGATTTGAAAAGCCGAACAGAAAGAGACTTTCTTAGTTTTATCCTGTTTGCCAACTGTGCGAGCTTGCGCTGTCGCTCCTGTGTTGGGTAAGCATGCTTGTGGACAGTATCCAAAACGGCTCCCAAAAACGTGATCCTTTGAGAAGGTCGAAGCATTGATTTTTCTGCATTGAGGGTGAGGCCTAATTGCTCAAAAAGTTTTAGACAAGCGTTGGAAGATTGCATCGCGCCTTGAAGAGATGGTGCTTTGACGAGCCAGTCGTCGAGGTATGGAAACACTTGATGGTGCTGCTGTCTGAGGTATGCAGCGACTGGTGACAGACATTTTGTAAATATGCGAGGAGCCGATCTGAGCCCAAACGGCAACACTCGAAATTGGTAATGCCTGCCAGCGACGGCAAACATCAGAAATTGTTTGTGTTTTCTGTGGATTGGTACATGGAAATAGGCATCCTGGAGGTCTAAAGATACCACGTAGTCGTTTGGATTGAGAAGTTGTAGGACTTCCTGGATGGTAATCATGCGAAATGATTGCTTCCTTAGGAATTTGTTCAAATTTCTTAGATCTAGAACCGGCCTCCACTTGTCGTCTCTCTTGCGCACCAAAAAGAATCGGGAATAAAAACCTTTTCCCCGTTGATGAACAGGAACTCGCTCTATGGCTCCTTTGCGAATCATGGATGATATTTCGTTCTGCAAAAGGTTCAAATGTTTGTGAACCATAGGTTGAGGTGGAGTTGGTGGAGGTATTTGAAGAAATTCCAAGGAATGTCCAAACTGCACTATTTGTAGGACCCACTGATCCGTAGTTATTTGTTCCCAATTGTGCAAAAAATGTGATATCTTTCCTCCTATTCTGAATGGTGAGTGGAGGGTCGCAGTTGGAGGCAGGGAGAAGTCATTGACGCCGGGTAGAATCTTTCTGGCGACCAGCCTTTCCTCGAAAAGAAGGTTTGTTGTAGGCAGTTTGTTGTGGCTGCTGCCTCTGTTGAAATTGCGTCCTGTATTGCTGGCCCGACGAGGAGTAAGCAGAATATCTATTTTGTTGATATCCTCCTCTATAGGACGATTGACCTCTACCTCGTGAGCCACGAAAGGAGGAAGTTCTATATTGGAGGGTTCCCAAAGATCTGGCCGTATCCGTATCTTTTTTAATCCCTTGCAGGGCCTCATCGATATGAGATCCAAACAGGCACTGTCCGTCGTAGGGCATATCCAGGATCTTTGTCTGGACCTCAGGTCGGAAAGTCGTCGCTTTAAGCCAGCCTTGGCGTCTTAAAACTGCCGCCCCTGCCAACTGACGGAAGCCAGTAGATGCGATGTCCATAACACAATCTATAATTTCCGAAGCTGACCTCTCGCCCTCTTGCAGTAGCTTCTTTACTTCCTCCTTAGTGTCCTGTGGTAAGCTGTCCAAAAAAGGTGCAATATCAGACCACATCTGCCTATTGTATCTGCCCAATAAGGCCAATGTGTTAGCAGCCCTCACCGTTAGTGCAGACATGGAAGAGAAACGCTTTCCGATGTTGTCCAAGCGCCTACCCTCTTTATCCGGTGGTGCTGAAAGTGGGGTAGAAGGATTTTTTGAGCGGCGCTGGGCTGCTTGCGTAACCACAGAATCTGGCTTGGGATGGCCAGTCAGACAAGCCGGGGCATCATCCGGTGCCCTATACTTTTTATCCAGCCGTGGTAGTATTGGAGGAATTGAAGAAGGATTTTTCATTATCTTGACCCCTTGTTCCCAGATATAATTTATTATAGGCATGGATCGCACTGACTTTTTATAAGGCTCTTTAAAGTCATACAAGAAACAATCTTGTTGCTGGGAAGGCATCGGCAACTGAAAGCGCTTCGCTGCTCTTTCTAGGAGATTATGAAAGCCTCCTATGTCCTCTGGAGGGGAGTCTACTGGAGGAGGGGAAGGGGACGCTGGAAGTGGTATAACGTAGTCGTCCCATTCCTCGTGTTGTGATTCATCATCCGGGATTTCACCCTCTTCCTGAGGGCACTCCTCCTCATCATCAGTAGAGTGGGGAGATGGTCTAAGCATTGCCGAGGAGGCGGACTGAGACGAAAGTTGTACCACTGGTGGTGGAGCTTGTTCCGGAGCGGAAGCCGGAGCAGCAGCAGGGAACCTCTTTTTATAATCTGTGATCAAGAATTGCAGATCGGATACCAAAGCCACCGGAAGGCACACCATCTGAGATTGCTGAGGTATTTGGTCTTCATGATAATATGTCTGATCCTCAATGTCCTGATCATCCTCATCTGAAATCTCCTGATACTTGACATTGAGTTCCGACGGACTTGTTGCCGCCCTAAAAGGCCCCTCGTTGTCCGAATCATCAACCACATCCAATAGGTGAGAGGGCACTAAAGACTGGACCCTACTGGGTGAAGTTAAAGAAGGTGATAACCTGTGTTTGCTGAGTTTTTGGTGGCAAACAGTCATTTTAGCCTTCATTTTTCGTGTAGACAGGGTCGTCGACGGGACACTCGTCGTCGACGGCGGGGCGTCGACGGGCAAAACCTTCAACTTCGTTGAAATTTTCGTCGACGGCATCGTCGACGGCAAGGGCGTCGACGACGGCAACATCACCGTCGATGGAAAGGTCGTCGGCGGTGAAATTATCGTCGACGGAGGAACCGCCGATGTGGCTGTGACCGTCGACGGGAGGTTCGTCGTCGTCGACTGACCCGTCGTCGGAATCTTAGACGACGGCTTCTTTATTTTTATCGTCGACGACATGACCACTTGTGCCTTCGACGAAGATGTTGTGGTCGTCGACGATGAACGAGATGCAGACGAGACAGACATAGTAGAGACTGTCGTCGTCGACGTTGTAACTCTGGCAGTGACAGGAGAAGTCGTCGTTGAGATCGTCGACGATGCCGTCGTCGACGAGCCTGAGGAGGGCTTTTTGAATGTATGCTGGACTCTAATTGAAGGAGTCGCATGGTCTGAAGATGGTAATTTCTTACTTGTGGAGACCTCTGAAGACTTTTTGTGCGTCTTCTTTGCAGGTTGCTGCGATGAAAGGCTTGGAGAAGCATCTCTAGACCTTTTCTGAGAGGTTTTTGAGGAGGCCCTTGACGAAGTCTCACTCTCCTCAGAGGACAATGGATCTTATTTGTCCTTTAACCTCTGCAGCCAAATTAAAAGCCGTCCCTCCCGGTCTAAGGGTTTTTGAAGAGAAGGTACGACATACCTTGCAGTCTTTAGATGAATGGTCCGGGTAAAGACAATATAGACAGTCCTTGTGGGGATCGTCCACATGTAACCTCTTCTTCCTGCAGGTTGTACAGGGCCTAAAAAGGCCTTTTTTGTGGGTGTCTGACATGAAGACAACTGGGACTTCACTCGGACAGATGTACAGATGAAGAAATACCTTGTCTGATATGTAAGTAGGAAACCTGAGCAGAGCTCAGTTGGAGACTCCCTTAGCACGACGTGCGGTAGAAAATCTGAGGGACCAGAGCTCCTGCCAGGAAGGTTCAAAAGGGTGGTAGCAGCTGATTGGCTGTTGTTTAGAGTTTGGTCCTTTTCACAAAAGGACCTGGATATGTTACTAATGAGAGGCCTTAGGCCTATGGTTTTGTATGTCTAATGGGACATTACTTTTCTAATGTACCGGGGACTCCCATCTCGACGACGGGGAATGATTCAGGCATGTGAATCTGTGAAAGATACCCTAATACTGGATAAACATACTTACCTTAAATTACTTACCATGCATGGAAATGGCATCTGCGTGGTAAAGGTACAGTGTGTTGTAAATTCTGTTTCCGCCACACAGAGGGTCAAGTGTTGCAAGGTACACACATATATACATTATCTGTGTCCATTTTTCCTTCTGTTCCCCTCGCTGCCCCCATTTCACTGTGTCCATTTTTCCTTCTGTTCCCCTCGCTGCCCCCATTTCACTGTGTCCATTTTTCCTTCTGTTCCCCTCGTTGCCCCATTTATCTGTGTCCATTTTTCCTTCTGTTCCCCTCGCTGCCCCCATTTCACTGTGTCCATTTTTCCTTCTGTTCCCCTCGTTGCCCCATTTATCTGTGTCCATTTTTCCTTCTGTTCCCCTCGCTGCCATTTCACTGTGTCCATTTTTCCTTCTGTTCCCCTCGCTGCCCCCATTTCACTGTGTCCATTTTTCCTTCTGTTCCCCACGCTGCCCCCATTTCACTGTGTCCATTTTTCCTTCTGTTCCCCTCGTTGCCCCCATTTCCCTGTGCCCATTTTGCCTTCTGTACCCCTCGTTGCCTCTCTCCACTCCCGCCGCTGCGTCCCCGCCCCCCTGACTGCCCATTCGCTGCCCCTGCCTCCCGCCTCCCAGCTGCTCCTCCCTCCCACCTCCCCATATATGGTGGCCGCTGTGTGGCCGCGCCGAAGGCGCGCCCAAGGCAAGCTCGTCTGCACCCGTCCTCGCCTGGACCGCGCCCAGCGCCAGAACCCCTGGGCCGTGCGCCCCCCGCTCCAGCCTCGAGGACCGACGCCGATACGATGCCACCACACTCCACGCTCTCAACCCCGGACGGACGCACAACTGCTTCAAGGCCGCCCCGAAACGCACCCATGGTCCCTTCACCTGCCGGAACTGCAGCTACACCAGCCTCAGAGCCACCGAAGCGCCCGCCAAGAAGGACCTCAACCACCTCCGATGCATCCTACTGAACACCCGCTCCGCACGCAAACACGCCGTCGAGCTCTGGGACCTGCTCGACACATCATCACCAGACGTCGCCTTCCTGACAGACCTGGATGAACGACTCCTCCGCCCCCGACATCGCCATAGCCATCCCAGACGGCTATAAGATCACCCGTAGAGACCGCATCAACGCAGTAGGAGGAGGAATCGCCATCGTCCACAAGAACACCATCAGGGTCTCGACCAGCACCGACGACACTCAGCACCGCCGAACACATGCACTTCCAGATCCACACGGACCCCAACACCACCCTTGTCTACAGACCCCCTGGGCCCCGACCCCAGTTCAGCGACTCCATCGCCGACTTCATCAGCACGCACGCCCTGACCTCTACCGACTACATCCTCCTCGGAGACCTGAACTTTCACCTGGAGAACAACAACGACAGCAACTCCACCACCCTGATCGACAACCTCGCCAACCTCGGTCTGAGCCAGCTCGTCACAACACCAACCCATTCCACCGGCCACACGCTTGACCCCATCTTCTCCTAAAGCTCCCACGTCTCCTTCAGCCACACCACGGAACTCCTCTGGACCGACCACCGCTGCATCCATTTCACCTTCCAGAAACCCACCACACACCACCGCACCCAACAGATCCCACGCCGCTGCTGGAGCAAAGTCACCGAAGACCAACTACGGGCAAACCTCGCTCTCAGCCCTCCCTCCGACCCATCCAACACCGACGACGCTGCCTAAACCTCAGACGATGGATGGACGACTGTGCCAACACCCTCGCCCCGCTGAAAAAACTCACCTACAGTGACACCACCAAAAGAGCCAGCTGGTTCACCTCGGAACTCCTAGCTTCCAAGCGTACCTGCCGGAAACTAGAGAAGAAATGGCACAGTTATAAGACACCAAACAGCCACGCAGCCCACAAAGACGCCATCCGTAACCACCACCACCTCATCAAGTCCGCCAAGAGAATCTCCTTCAAAGACCGCCTCGACAACAACGTACACAACAGCAAGGAGCTCTTCAACATCGTGAAGGAACTCTCCAACCCCAGCTCCAACACCAACGACATCCCGCCGTCGCAAGCTCTGTGCGATTCCCTCGCCACCTTCTTCCACCGCAAGATCGCCGACATCCACGACAGCTTCAACACCCAGACAGCCCCAACTAAGATCGATGCACCAGACCCGCCGCACACCATCGACCACGACCCCCTGCCAGCCTGGGCCAGCGTGAACATAGATGACACCATCAAGACCATGAGCACAATACACTCCGGCTCCCCGTCAGACCCTTTCCCGCACCACATCTTCAACAAAGCCAGCAGCTCCATCGCACCCCACCTGTGCAATGTCATCAATCTCTCCTTCGAGACTGCGACCTTCCCAGAGAGCTGGAAACACGCAGAGATCAACGCCCTACTCAAAAACCCAAGGCGGACCCGAGAGACCTCAAGAACTTCCGGCCCATCTCCCTGCTTCCGTTCCCAGCCAAGGTCATCGAGAAGATAGTCAACAAACAGCTAACCCGATACCTCGAAGAAAACAGCATCCTGGACCCATCCCAATCGGGGTTCCGCAGCAACCACAGCACTGAGACTGCCCTCATCGCCGCCACCGACATCAGGATCCTGCTGGACAACGGTGAGACCGCAGCACTCATCCTGCTGGACCTCTCCGCCGCCTTCGACACTGTCTGCCACCGCACTCTACGCGCACGCCTCCACGACGCAGGGATCCGAGACAAGGCCCTGGAATGGGCCACCTCCTTCCTCGCCGGCAGAACCCAGAGAGTCCGCCTCCCACCATTCCGATCCGAAGCCTCCGAGATTATCTGCGGCGTACCCCAGGGATCATCCCTCAGCCCAACACTGTTCAACATCTACATGGCCCCGCTCGCACGCATCGCCAGACAGCACGACCTCAACATAATCTCCTACGCCGACGACACTCAACTGATCCTCTCCCTCACCAATGACCCACTCGCCGCCAAATCCAACCTCCATGAAGGAATGAAGGCCGTCGCCGATTGGATGAAGATCAGCCGACTAAAACTGAACACGGACAAGACAGAGGTCCTCATCCTCTGCTCCAACCCCTCAGCCTGGGACGACTCCTGGTGGCCAACGACACTAGGAGCAGCCCCGACACCCACCGACCACGCACGCAACCTGGGAGTCATCCTCGACTCAACGCTCTCCATGGCCAAGCAAGTCAACGCAGTCTCCTCCTCCTGCTTCAACACCCTCCGCATGCTTCGCAAGATCTACAGGTGGATCCCGACAGATACAAGAAGAACAGTCACCCAGGCCCTCGTCAGTAGCAGACTTGACTATGTGAACGCCCTCTATGCGGGAGCCCCGGCCAAGCTCATCAAGCGACTGCAACGCATACAAAACGCCTCCGCACGCCTGATCCTCGATGTACCACTCCACAGCCACATCACCCCCCACCTGAGGAACCTGCACTGGCTCCCCGTCGACAGGAGAATCTCCTTCAAACTCCTCATCCACGCACACAAGGCACTCCACAAGACTGGCCCAGCCTACCTCAACAGACGACTCCTCTTCTACGTCCCCAACCGCCAGCTCCGCTCCGCCGACCTCTCCCTCGCCACCGTCCCTCGCATTCGAAGAACTACCACCGGCGGCAGATCCTTCTCCCACCTCGCCGCCAAGACCTGGAACACCCTTCCACTAAGCCTACGACAGACCCAAGACCTGCTGACCTTCAGGAGGCTACTCAAGACCTGGTTGTTCGACCAGTAGCAGCACCCCCCCCCACCTTTTTTTCTCCCCAGCGCCTTGAGACCATCGCGGGTAAGTAGTGCGCTCTACAAATTCTGTGATTGATTATATATATATATATACACACATATATATATATATATATATATACATACACACACACAAATATACAGATAGATAGATATCCACTGACTGGGAAAACACTCACCTCCAACACACAGAGGACAAGTGCCTTCAGGCAGCAGCTTCAATTACAGCGGCATAGTCTGATGGGACACATTATGCAGGTGTCTCAGCTCATCACTAAAAGTCCATTCGGGCATAGCTGGGCAAGTGCCTTTGGCTCGTTGAGTCAATTCTTGAACAGCACAAGAGGCTGTGACGGACAAGTTACTTACCTTTGGTAACGCCTTATCTGGTAGAGACATTATCTAGCCGCAGATTAATTACCTTTGAATTTCCCAGCCGTCAGACTGAATCCGGAAGATTTTTTTTTTCGAGCAATACCCCTGCGGGCTGGTTGGTGGCGTCTGTCAGATCCGCGTGGCGTCCTCTGTGTCGTTAGTAACGTCCGCATCACTTATACAGGTATCAACTTGGCGCGCTGACATCAGTTACTTTACAAGCCAGAAGCGCGGAGCCATGAAGTGTATGGACATTGTTGTGTTTGAAAAAATAGGAAGCGGAAAGGGAACAACCTTGCCCCTAGATACTTGTCCACAATGCGGGAAAGATGGGTGGGTTGTAAGGAATCTGCCGCTAGATCATGTCTCCACCAGATAAGGTGTTACCAAAGGTACGTAACTTGTCCATCTAGCCGCAGATTCATTACCTTTGAATAGATACCCAAGCAATACTATCCCTGGTGGGGGGCTCTGGACAAATTCTAAACTAAGAAGTCCTGCAGCACCGAACGGGCATATTGCAAGTCCCTGCGGACCAGACTGTCCAGACAGTAGTGTTTGGTGAATGTGTGCAGAGACGCCCATGTCAATGCCTGGCCGATATCTAGGACTGTGACTCCTTGTGCTAGTGCAGTGGTTGCCGCTTTAGCTCTGGTGGAATGAGCTCTTGAGCCTTCAGGAGGCTGCTTCTTTGCCAGAGCTCAGCAGATCTTGATGCAGTGAACGACCCATCGAGAGATGATTCGTTTCTGCACCGCCCGACCTTTCTTCACACCCCACGAAGAGTTGGTCATCCAGCTGGAAATATTTATTGCGATCAAGGTAGAACGACAACGCTCTTTTTGGGTCCAGAAGCTCCTATGCCTTAGAGTGATGTAGAGGAGCGTAGAAAGTGAGCAAGGTGACCAATTGTCCTACATGAGAAGGTGTCACCACTTTCGGAAGGAAAGAGGCTCTAGTGCGAAGCGCCAATTTGTCTAGGAATATTGTCAAGAAGAGGGGCTTGGACGATAGAGCCTGCAGCTCGCTCACCCTCCTGGCTGATGTGATTGCCACTAAAAAGGCTGGTTTAATCGTGAGCAGCCAGAGGGGGCAATTATGCAGGGGCTCAAAAGGAGCAGACATGAGGAAGGTGAGAACCAAATTAAGGTCTCACTGAATCATAATGAAGGGGGAAGGTGTGAACATATGTAAAAGGCCTTTTAGGAATCCATGTACAATGGGTGACTTAAATAAGGAGGGTTGGTCTGGCAGCCTCAGGAAAGCAGACAAATACCCTTTCCGAGTACCCAAAGAAGAGCCCAGCTGGGCGAGGGTCAAAATAAAAAGAAACATCAGAAAGGGAAGCAGGAAGAGGGTCGACAGACTTCTCTGTACAATACATTACAAATCTCTTCCACCAGCAGGCATATACTGTTATAGTGGAGGGACGCCTGGCTGCCAGAATGACATTGCAAACTTCGGGAGTAAGGTCAAAAGCTGTCAACTACCGCTGCTCAATCTCCACGCAAGAAGGCGTAGAGTTGACAGGTTCAGGTGGAGAACCCTCTACTGCTGCCGCAACAGAAGATACTCCCGAAGGTGCAGCCTGATCGGAGGATCGATGCTCATTTGCAGGAGCTCGGGATATCAAACTCTCCGTGCCCAGTCCGGAGTTACAAAGTTGACTTTGGTGCGCTGCTGTTCCAGCCATGTCCAGAGAAGCAGGACCTCTTGACAAAAGGGTCCACAATCCCACCCCGCCCTTTTTGTTGCAGTACCACATGGTGGTGTCTGAACACCTGCACTAGCCTTCCTTTGATGTAGGGTAGAAAGGCTTTCAATGCCAGTCGGATCGCACGGAGCTCCAACATGTTGATGTGGAGTTCGTATTCTGCCAAAGAACAGAGTCCTCTGATCTCCACCTCTCCCAGATGCTGCCCCATCCCAGGAGTGACATCTGTCACTACTGTGAGATACGGTTGGGGAAGGGAGAGGGGTCTGCCTCTGACCCAATCACAGATTGTCAGCCACCGCAGCATGTCTCATGCAGTTCCCTCCGAGATCTGGACCATGTTGGAGAGATTCCCCTGATGCTGCGCCCACAGGAACTTCAGGTCCCATTGCAGAGCCTGCATATGCCATCTGGCATGTGGCACCAGCAGGATGCAGGAGGACATGAGGCTCAGCAGCCTCAGAGTCGTTCTTACCGAAATCCAGGATAGAGGCTGAAGCATCGGAATCATAGCCTGAATGTTCCAGATTAGCTGCTCGGGAGAAACTGCACAGTGTCCAGAACAGCTCAGATGAAAGAGCATCTGAGAGGGAGTCAGGTGTTACTTAGGCATGTTGATTGTAGACCCCAGCGAGCCCACCATCAACAGATAATCATCGAGCTGGGGAAAGACAGACACCCCTAATCTGCGCAGATGAGCCGCGACCACCGCCATCACCTAGGTGAACACCGGAGGGGTGCTGGTAAGGCCAAAAGGGAGCACAGTGAACTGGAAATGCTCGTGGCCTACCGTAAACCACAGGTAGCGCCGATGGGAAGGCAGGACTGGAACGTGGAAACAGGCATCCGGCAAGTCCTACGCTACAATCCAGTCTCCAGGGTCCAGGGCAGAAATGACTTGAGCTTGTGTGAGCATCTTAAATTTTTCCTTTTTGAGGAAGTATTTGGAGGGATCGCAGGTCTAGGATAGGACAAAGGCCCTTGTCCTTTTTCGGCACTAGAAAGTACCAGGAACAGCAACCAGAGACTACTTCTGGAGCCTGAAACCTCTTTATGGCTCCCTTGGCCAAGAGTCGAGAGACCTCCCCCCCCCCCCTCAGAGGAAAATTAAATGATCCCCCATCAGCTGGTCGTAGGATGGAGGCATGGTGGGAGGGGGGCCTTGAAGGGGAGGGAGTAGCCCCTTCGGACTATCTGGAGGACCCATCTGTATGATGTGATGGTCTGCCAGTGGTAGAGGTGATGGCTAATCCTGCCATCAAATGGACGTCCATGGTCTGGAAGGACAAGACTTAGGAGTGTTTGGAGGCTAAAGCTGCGGGGGGGGGGGGACAGGAAAGGACGGGGGGGGTAGTCTTCTGACCCGACCTCTGGCCGTTTGACCCACGAGGTTTGAACGAACCGGGCCTGCACAAGAGGTACTGAACTTGTGTGGATATGGCTGGCATGACAAAGCCCTTTCCGTAGCCTCAAAAGGGGTGAATGGCAGACTGGGGTCGTGCAGCCACTGAGAGGCCCAAGGATTTGGCCGGAGGGCGCGCGGGTCCTTAAAGTACTCCAGTGCTGTGTCTGCCTGATCTCCAAAGAGACGGGTGCCATCAAAAAACATGTCTCTGAGCGAGGCTTGGACATCCCCTGAAATGCCAGATGTTCTCAGCCAGGTGTGGTGTCTGACAGCCAGCATCGGTGAAATTGCTCTGCCCAGCAAGTCTGTTGTGTCTAGACCACATCAAATAGCGAACTTTGCTGCATCTCTCCCATCTGACACTGCTTGGGAAAGGATGGCCCAGGCCTCCTCCAGGACCTGTGGCAGCACTTGTGCCACCGTTTCCCTCAGAGTGTGGGAATAATGGCCCAATATGCATGCAGGGGTCACCAACCGCAATGCAAGGCTGGCAGAAAAAAGAATTTTCTTGCCCCAACTATCCAGCCTCTTGGATTTCCTATCCGGAGGAGCAGAAGGGAACACGCCCTGGGACATAGATGCCTGGACTACCAAGCTCTCTGGGGTACGGTGGATGATGAGGAAATTTGGGTCGCCCGGAGCAGGGCAGTGGCGGCGGGCAATCATCCTATTCACAGGAGCCCCTGTGCTGAGCTTGGACCAGGTTCCCAGTACGACATCTGTGAGGGCTTCATTAAACCGGAGTAAGGGTTCAGAGGAGGAAACTCCTGGCTGTAGCACCTCTGTCAAGATGTTAGTCTTGACTGCCATTGAAGGAAGCTAAAGACCAAAGACCTCAGCCGCCCTTCGCACCAATATGGCATTGGATGCCCCCTCCTCGATAGCCATGGTAGGGGGAGAAAGCATGCCAGTATCTGGAGAAGTATCCAGTCCACTGGACTCACCCAATTCCTCATACCAGTCCATTTCCTCATCAGGCTCCCAATCTTCTCTCACTCCTAGCCCTTCAGAATAAGACTCATGAAATGACCTAGGACTAGGACCTAGTCCGGTCGGTGCAAGAATCGGCGTCGGGCGACTTGGTACCGGCTCCAGGTCATAGGGGATCAGAATGGGGATGACGCCGCTGGTGGGAGGCATCAGGGAAGGCAAAGGTCGCAAAGGCATGACTGGTTCTGGTCCGGGTCTATAGGGGGTCATCGGCGCCAGAGCAGAAACCAATGGGGTCCCCCTCTTAGCCCACAGGCCCAAAGGCACGCCGGTGGGGTCAGGCTGCGCAAAAATGAGGCACATGGCCTCATAAAATTCTCTCAGATAGAAGGGGGTCGCTTCTGTTCCAAGAAAATCAGGGAGGCGCAGAGCCGAATGAGGTGCAGGTTCCAGAGAACAAGGTCTTGAATGCCCAGGAATCTCTGTCGCGTCAGTAGACGAATTGGGAGAATTGTACCTTTTGTGCCGCTTACCTGAATGTCCCGATGATTTTGAGTGGGACAAAGAGGACTTGGGACTCTGAGGAGTCGAGTGGTCGCCCGTCAGGGCACAAGCAGCTCCCTCAAAGCCTTCGGAGCCATGGTCCGGCAGTTGGAGCACAACTTAGAGACGTGGTCGTGCTCCACACACCAGAGACAAACCAAATGCGGGTCAATCACCGACATGGCGCGGTGACACGCGCTCCACGGTTTGAATCCTGAAGTCTTTCTAGACATGGTATGCCTACACACCAAAAAATGGGTAGACAAAAAGTTAAAGAACCCTGTCAAAAAGTGACAGAGTAGCTTTTTTCACGGATCAGCGCTTGACTGGTGCGGAAACAAAAAAGAACTGACGTCAGCACACCGAGGTGGCGCCTATATATGTCATGCAGAAGTCACTACCGGCGCCGTCATGCGGAGCTGACCGGCGCGCAGGGGTACTGCTCAAAGAAACATCTTCCGGATCCAGTCTCACACGTGGGAAATCCAAAAATAATCAATCTGCGGCTAGATGTCTATCAGATACACTTGTAAGTGCCACAGGCTGCGATGGCAGCGATCTTCTCTGGTACACTGCTGCAATGCCATGGATACTCCACTTCAGCTATGGTGAAAGCCTTTGAAATGGTAATATGCGGAAAACTGTCTTGGGAGACAAGGAGAGAACTTGTAACTGGAATAACAAATGGCTCAATTGCCCCCACTTAGTACAGCAGACCGGAAATGTGTATTCTAAATCATGCATGAGTGCGAAGACATCCAATCTTTTTGGGTTCTAAGACAGGTATGTGCTCTCAGTACCGGTTTGGGTGGTATCACCTTTCATATGTCTTTCTCAAGCTGACTTCCTGACTCCACTTTGGTCTAAAGGGATGCTCTCCAAAGCAGGATTGTCTCCAGGCACCCACAACAGAGGCACAAAGAGGTGTGAGCATTTTGCACATGGCGATCAACAGCCATACTGACAGTGATTAAGAAGGTTGGCCTCTTCCAAACGACTTAACATTCTAAATAGTGGCTGCAGTCACACCCTACACCAAATGGCTGTACTCCAGAAGGTCAATCAGCTGACACCCTACACCAAATGGCTGCCCTCCAGAAGGCCAATCAGCTGCTCTTTGCAGGAGAAGGACCTTTTAGAATTACTAAGGGCAAGTACGTCTTTCCCCACTTCAGTGTCTCGGTCCCCTCCCTCAAGTCTCAGGAATGTCAGAAATACACTTCCACTGTCTGGGAAAGCAACCGCACCTCAAACTTGTGCACATGAACAGGTGTGGGGTTTCAAAAACAGAATCTTTGCATGTATCACATGAGCTACACACACACAGGCACTCAAGAGCTGGGATGTTAGCACAAGAATCTGGGTTTAGCTTGTAGCAGCAGGAATTGACACAAGTGGGCAAACAGGCTACCACTCCTGTGACACAGATAAATAGGTCTGATCATGAATATATGATCAGTGAAACACAAAATGCTGTCAACACCCCTCTACATGCGTGTACCCATGACAGGGACTGTAGTTCACTGTCACTAAAGAGTGCACTTAGTGCACTCAAGTCAAGGATGGGTCCAGAACTGTACTCATAAAGGGACAGGTTTAGCTTTAGCACACACGCTATATTTGCGCGAGTCAAGGGACAAATCTCCAAAAACAAGGATATCAGATGTTCATAGTTGGGCAGGGGACATAACTGTGCACAAAGCAGGTATGGTAGGAAACACATAGTAAGCAGAAAGTTTCACTTCAAGCGAAATGCATCCCCAGAGCTCCAGACATCAGATATATACTGGTGGGCACAGAATTTCAGGCGGTAAGTGTTCTTGTGAGTGGGAAACAGGTCTATCTGATGAGCCCCCCATAGTTGCAAAATGTCATGGACCACCTCTGGTTGAAGTCACCATGCGTGGCCTGAAGTGGACGCCGCCTGAGAATATCTGCTCGTGCCTTGAGCACTCCAGCCAGGTGAATTGCTACTAAGCTGATCAGGTGGTCCTGAGCCCAGGACCAGAGTCCCAGAGTAATTTGGCAGAGAAGTTGCGACCTCCACCCCCTCCTGTTTGCTGATGTACCACACCGCAGTCATATTCTCTGTCAAGATCTGGACAGACCATCTATGAAAGGAAGGAAGGCTTTGAGAGCTGGATTAACAGTTCTTCTGGAAGCCAGAGGCCTCTGACCTCCAATTCCTGCAGGTGAGCTCCCCACCTAGAGTAGAGGCATTCATGATTATTTTTGCCAATGCAGAAAGGGGGTGAAACAGCTTCCCTTGAGCAAGGCTACTGCTTACTCTCCACTATTGCACACCCACTGCAAAGTCCCTTGAGATCTAGATACAGGCATGGAGATATCGGTTGTGTTGGAACCACTGCCTGCGAGGCACCACTGGAGGGCACTCTGGTGCCAGCATGCATGGGTGACAAACCGAATACAGGAGGCTAGAAGACCGAGCAGGTGCAAGACTATCAGTACTGGAATGATCGGTCCATCCTGAAACATCCAAATCATAGCCTGAATGTCTTGAATCCTCTGAGGAGGATGGAAGGCTCAACTCAATGTGGTGGTGGAAGAGGGAGGGAGGAAGAGATGGGGCCCGCTGCCTTCCTTTCTCTCACCCTCTATATAGTTTGTAGAGGGGGTGCGCTCTTTGTTGCTGTTGGTTGACGTACTGCTGACTGCCTCGAAAGGAGAAACCTCTGCTGAATACTCTAAACTTCCAAAATGGTCTGTAGCCCCTGGTTTGCTTCTGAAGACTAAGAGACCTGGCAGTGGCCTTACTGTCTTTGAATCTCTCCAATGCACAATTTGCTTTAGTACCAAACAGACAAGACCCATCAAATGGATGGTCCGTCAGTGTGGTCTGTACGTCCTGCGAAAAACAGGAGTTTTGCTTAGTGACGTAGGGGGAGGGATGTTCCCATAGTTCTTGCCACTGAATCAGCAGTATTCAGGCTAGATTGAATAACCTGTTTTGCAGCAGCCGGCCAATCCAAATTAGCTCTGTAAAATCGGTCCTAATGTCACCCAATAAAGTGAGAATGACTGCCAGTGCCGAGTCCAATAAAGCATTAACATATCTGCCAAGGACAGAAGTGGCATTGATGTATTTGAGAGCCAGACTTCTTGCTGAAAACATCTTTGCAAGCTGATCTATTCTCTTTGATTCCCTTTCAGATGGAGTGCAGGGATAAGATCCTGGAGTCAGCTAACAAATAAGAAGACTGTACCATGAGGCTCTCGGGAGACTGATATGCTGGAAGAAAATCAGGATCTCCTGGAGATGGTTCATATCGTTGAGCAATCGATCCGAAAGAGCAGAAGTGGTCTGCTTTTGCAAAATGCCAATTATGAGTTCTGTCATAGCTTCATAAAACAGAAGTAATGGTTTTACCATGTGGAAGGTGGAATGTAAGACTTCAGTGAGGATGTTCAACTGAGGGCAGCTGCAGGTCCAGCATGTCTGGTACCTTTCTTATTACTGTATGGTCTGAGGTCACTTACGGTGGGGGAATTACAGTAGGGGATAAAATCTCCGACTCTGGGGTGGTGTCAAGTCCACTGGCATTCTTTAAACGTGCAAAATTTGGTTTGCCCATCTTCAGTACTAGGGAAGAAAATAAGTTACTTACCTGTAACTACGGTTATCCAGTATTGGTATCTTTCATAGATTCACATGCCTGAATCATTCCCCGTCGTCGAGATGGGAGTCCCACGGTAAAATATACAAGCAGTGCCATAAATAATAGATAGGCCAAAATGGCCCAAGGCCATCTAATAGTAGCCTATCTATGTCCATTTTTTTTTTTTTTTTTTAAAGGACCAAATGTTGGCTTTAGCCAATCAGCTGTTAGCACCCTCTAGAACACTCCCAGCAGAGGCAAGTTCTCTTCAGATTTTCTAAGCACAAGTGGGAAGCAATCATTGAGAACTGACTCCACGGGGAGGAGGGTGGGTTGCATGTGAATCTATTAAAGATACCAATACTGGATAACCGTAGTTACAGGTAAGTACCTTATTTTCTTATCCAGTATTGGGGTATCTTTCATAGATTCACATGCCTGAATCAGAATAGCAAGCAGTACCATAACTGTACTGTCTTTAGCGGAAGGTGGGAGACATGTAATTTCAAACTCCCAATAATTATCCACTATCCTTTACACAATGCATGTGCTAAACGTTACAGTAGATTGAAATATTAAAACCAATAATGTTGAGGTAAATATTCAAAGATAAATCACAATCCATATTATGGTACAAATTGTCAAATACAGTTACAAGATCATTTACCTTGATTAAAATAAAGAAAGAAAGAATTCCTCTTAAGTAAAATAAAGAGGCTGACCTTAGTTAAAGAGATGACGCAGTACAGCTTGGCCAACCGCTGCATCCTCTAGTTGTGTAGATTGCAGGCAGTAATGCTTCGTAACCGTATGGACATTCTTCCATGTCGCAGCACTGCATATCTTGTCTAATGTCACTCCTGCAAACAAGGCGGCAGATGCAGAGACTGTTCTTGTGAAGTGTGCTTTAGCCCTTACTGCCAGAGGCTTGTTAGCCTTCTCGTGGCAGAATTGTATTGCAGATGCGACCCATCGATCGTGGCCTTCGTTACTGCCGTTCCTTGTTTTCCTTGTCCGTAAGCTACCAGGAGCTGATCCGTTTTCCTTATTTCCTTTGTCTTGTGAAGATAAAATTTCAAGCATCTTTAGATATCCAACGTATGCACGGCCCGTTCTGCTGGACTAGATGGGTTTGGAAAGAAAGATTGTAATATCACCGCTCGCTGAGGTGAAATTGCGTTGGTACTTTTGGAATGAACGTTGGGTTCGTCCGTGGAGTTACATAATTTTAAGTGAAATGTAGAAAATGTTCTTTGATTGTAAAGGCTTGTATCTCACTCACTCTTCTTGAAGAAGTAAGAGCTAGCAAGAGGGATACTTTCCATGTGAGAAATTTAAGTTCCGCTTTGTGAATCGGTTCAAACGGTTGTCTCATCAACTGCGCCAGGACCACATTGAGTTTCCACGCCGGAGGAGGCGCGCGCACTGGGGGAAAAGCACGGAAAAGACCTCTCGAACTGCTTTACGAGACTAGATGCACAGAGAGAAGGAATCTGAGGAGATTTCCTGTACCGGGAAATTGCAGCCAGGTGAACCTTTACAGAAGAGAAAGTGAGACCTGATTTGGCCAGAGAGAGGAGATACGGCAAAATCTGTTCCGCAGGAGCTTGGAGTGAGTTAACGTTATTCCTTTCGCACCAGAAACAGAATCGTCTCCATTTCAAACTATATGTTTTGATAGTGCTTTCAGCACGGGATTTGGCAATGATCTCTCTGCATTCTTGTGGTATGTTTAAGTCCTTAAATTCAAGGAATTCAGGAGCCATGCGTTCAAACGAAGCGAGTGAGGGTCCGGATGGTTCACTTGGCCTTTTACCCCTCGATAACATCGTTGAGGATGGCAACAGGCGAATGAGTTTCGACTCCGATAGTAGAAGCAGTTCTGGGAACCAGTATTGTCTGGGCCAACGTGGTGCTATCAGGATCAGGCGACAGCCTTCCAATTTCATCTTGGTTAGTACCCTGGGAATTAATGGAATGGGGGGGAAAAGCGTAGGCATAAATCCCGGACTATCGCATTAAAAGGGCATTCCCCCGTGACCCTGGTAGAGGGAATCTGCTGGCATAGTACTGGCATTTGGCGTTCTCCTGCGTTGCGAAGAGGTCCAACGCTGGTTTCCCCCATTTTCGAAATATCTTGTCCAGCTGAATTTGCTCGAGTTCCCATTCGTGACAACTGGTTTGGGACCTGCTTAATGTGTCTGCTAGGGTATTGTGCAGACCTCTGACATGGTCGGCCTTTAACGAGATTCCATGGTATTTTGTCCACTCCCATAATTCTCGTGCTTCCTGGGATAGTGTAATAGATCTTGTTCCTCTTTGTTTGTTGACATAGTACATGCTGGTCGTATTGTCTGTACGAATCAACACGGAGGAGCCTGCTATCCTTGGTAGGAAAGCTTGAAGGGATAGGAATATGGCTTTGAGCTCCAAGCTGTTGATGTGCTGCTTCTTTTGCACTGAAGACCATTTGCCCTGGATCTGTAAATCCTGTAGATGACCTCCCCAGCCTTCCATGGATGCGTCCGTTGTTAGAATGAAATCTGGGGTGCTCTGTAAGAAAGTCATGCCCTGAACAAGATTTGTTGCCTGACACCACCACAGTAGTGCTTTCACCATCCGTGCAGTAATTTGAATTACATCTTCGAAGGACCCCACGGCTTGTTGCCACTGTTTCTGCAATTCCTCCTGAAGAGGCCTCATTTTCAGTCTGGCTAGAGGTACCAGATTTATCGCTGACTAGCACATTCCCAGGAGCGATTTGTACCTCCGTACCGCAACTGACTTTTCTTGAAATGGTTTTTGCAAGCCTTTGTAGACGTATCGGTCTTTCCTGAGACAAGAACGCTTTGCATTGAATGGTGTCTAAGGATGCTCCCAGGAAAGATATTACTGGAGTTGGATGTAAGATCGATTTTTCCCTGTTTAGGGTTAGTGCCAACGTATTGAACAAATTAAGGCAGACATTTGTTGCTCTGTTGGCCTCCTGTGCAGTTGCTGCTTTGAGCAGCCAGTTGTCGAGGTATGGGAATACTTGAAACCCCTGGGGAAGCAGGGTCACCGCCACTGGCGCCAGGCATTTGGTGAAAATCCGTGGTGACGATTTGAGTCCAAACGGGAGCACTTTCAATTGATAGTGGGTACCAGTCACTGTGAACCTTAGGAATTTCCGATGTTTCGGATAGATTGGGATATGGAAATATGCGTCTTCCATGTCGAGCGAAGTCATGAAATCTCCTCTGTTTAAGCAGCCCAGGATATCTGAGTGTGTTACCATCCTGAACGTCTGCTTCTTGAGAAATTTGTTGAGATTCCTTGGGTCCAGAATTGGTCTCCATTCTCCTGATTTCTTTTTTATTAGGAAAAAACTCGAATAAAAACCTTTCCGCTTCTGAGTGAACGGCACTTCCTCTATTGCCTCTTTGAGCAGCATGGTCAAGACTTCACTCGGTATTAAGTGAAGACGAGGGGGAGGGGGGCCCCTGGGTGGAGTGGTTGGTGGAGGAACTCCAAAGTGTGACCATTGGTGACTAGGTCCAACACCCAGCGATCTGATGTTATTTCGTGCCACCGTTGCACATGACTGGAAATTTTCACACCCACGGGTAGGGAAGGAAGATGGGCCTGCCACGCTCATTGCTTTCTGCCCGAGTCGCGGCCCTGTTGGGATGCTCGCTTGCGGCCTCCTTGGCGAGAGAAACCAGCCGCAGATGGTTGGCGATAAGATGAGGTGTTATAAGAATGCCGATATTGGGTTTGATATGGCTGATATTGTTGAGCCCTCTGGTATCCTCCTTTGTAATTGGTGAATCCTCACCCTCTAGCACCTCTGAATGGTGTTCTTCTGTACTGAAAAGAGCCCAATGACTTTGCAGTATCAGTAGCATTTTTAATTGCCAAAAGAGCGTCATCAATGTGCTTTCCGACGAGTGACTCACCGTCAAAAGCCATATCTAGAACTTTCGCTTGTACTTCAGGTCTAAAGGTGGTCGCTCTTAGCCATACCCGACGTCGAAGTACAGCCGCTCCAGCTAACTGTCTAAACCCAGGATTAGCCACACCAAGGGCACAGTCAATTGTTTCAGACGCTGCACACTCACCCTCCAGCAGTATCTTGCGTGCATCTGGTCTGCTTTCCTCCGGAATGAGGTCTATTAGCCCTGCCATGTCGGACCACATCTGGCAGTCATAGCGGCCGATAATGGCTAGAGCATTCGCTGATCTGATAGCTACAGCTGCCATAGAAGAAAATCTTTTGCCAAGAAGGTCCATTCTACGCCCTTCCTTATCAGGAGGGGTAGTAACCGGGGTAGCCGGGTTTTTAGATCGTCTTTGTGCCGCCTGAGAGATGACAGAGTCTGCCTTAGGATGTCCGATAAGGCAAGACGGAGAATCATCCAGAGCTCTATACTTCTTTTCCACACGAGGTAGAATGGACGCTGGTGTCTTCATATTTCTTATGCCCTCCTGCCATATATGGTCAATGATAGGTATGGAGCGGTACACTTTCCTTGTGTCCTCCTTGAAATCGTATAGGAAGCACTCAGTTTGCTTCACAGTCATGGGCAGATGAAACCGGTTGGCTGCCCTCTGCATTAAATTGTGAAACCCCCAGATATCCTATGGAGGAGAGTCTGACAGAAGGTGTGGAGGAGGGGATGGTGTAGGAATCACATAGTCATCCCAAGGATCAGGAGCAGATATTGGATCTGGCAGTTCACCTTCCTATACCTCTTCTTCAGAGGAGGAAGTGTCGTGTGCTCCGGGGTCGACTGCCCCCGAGCTCTGTAAATTCACAGGTGTGCTAGGCAGTTGAGGACCTGGTGTTCCTGTAGTTTCTTCCACTTGAGGAACCGGATTCCCTGACTGATGTTGCGTGGGAGTGAATCTTTGTTTATAATCCGCCAGCATGGCTTGAAGGTCCTCAATTAATGATGGCGGTAAATGGGCAGTGTCCCTGGGACGTGGGTCCGGTCGGAAATTAAATTGGTAACTAGGACGTGGCATATACCCTTGTTGGCAATACTGCGCCTCTTCTTGAAAATCTTCATCCTCCTCGTCATCCTCCTGGCACTTCACATGAAGCTCAGATGGGATGTGAGCTATACCATATAGGCCATCATCGTCATCATCCTCTTCCTCTACATACCCTTCCAATAGATGTGATGGAAGTAAAGGCGATACTTTGCTATAGTCCTGCATAGACGGGTGTAAGAACGTCTGTCACTCTAGTGACCCGAGTGATCCTCGTCGACGGAGGCGTCGGTGCAGAAATCACTGGAAAAGGCATTTCCTTCGTCGACGGTGCAGTCGTCGACGGAGCTGGTATGAACGGTATCTTCGTCGACGGTGTCTCCGTCGTCGACTGTACCTCCGTCGTCGACGTTGTCTCTGCTGTCGACGGTATCTTCGTCGACAAACAGTGGACGAGTCTTTCGCCACAGGGATCTTCGGTGACGGCGTTGCAACCGACGGAGAGACGTCGGCAGTCTTGGACGACGTTGAACCCTTCGTTGTCAATGTGGAAACTTTGACAGAAAGAATAGGAGACTGGATCGCCGTCGTCGTTAACGTTGCCGTTGACTATGTTACACAAATTGACGTCGACGAGAGAGAGATTGTCATCGGCGATGGCGTTTTCAAAGTTTTCTTACTCACAGGGTCAGAAGAGGAGGTTCTAGGGGGATCTTTCTTTCCTGACAGGTGTAGAGGGCACAGACAACACCGGTTCAGAGGCGTGTTTAGCCTCCTCCTTACTTGAAGCCCTTTCCTGGGAAGTTTTAAGGTGTTTTCTCCCCTCACCTGAGGAACTGTCCTTGGGTCTAGCCCTCTTCTGGGATGATGAATCTCTGCCCTCTTCTTCATCTGAGGAATGAGATTGCCGTTTTGTGGTCTGGAGCCACAATAACAGTCTTCCCTCTCCAGTGGCGGCTGGTGACATTTGAAAGTGGTGGGCGTAAACCAATTGTTGTACAGCACTGTAGCGAGCGCAGCAAGCGAGCTCGAATCACCTACGGGGGGCTTGGGGGGGTTCTCCCCCCGAGAAAATTTTGAAAAAAGAGTGGGCAAATGGTGCATTTTCAAGCAAATTTGAGAAAGCAGTTAGGTTAATAAAGCAATTGTGAATCTGTTCTAACAAAGACAGTGACTGGCAAAACTGTCTATCGCTTGTTCTGACGACATCCTAGGCGCGCAAAAAGAAACCAATATACTATTGGGTGTAAGGTTAGGTTTGTGCCTGAATATAATCATGCACACATTGAAACATGCCCCAGTGATTTACGGCACAAAAAGGGCGGGTGCACGCACTGCCAACCCTTTCACCCATGCCCAAAGTCCACACAATTCTCCAAGCAGGGCTATGAAACTCACTCAAATCATTTCAAAAAGCACAACAGGATTTTATTTTCACTTAAACAGGATCTTTCCCACATAATAGAGCACACTGGAATTACACCTCTGCAACATCATTTTACAACTCAGTGCCAAATGAAGAAAACATTTTCAAAAATATTGAATAGAACGTCACTGTGACGTGGAAAAAAATGTATATTACAGACACTCAAATCAACAGCAATAACAAGTTCTGGGGGGGGGTTACCAATATATGGGCCAACCGGTTCACTTTGTAATTAATCAAAGTTAACCCAATAATAAAGGAGACACAAAATAATGGACAAATTGTGGGCTGCAGAATCAAAAGATCTAAATCGTAATCCCAGCAACCCACTCGTGACAAGTTTGTGACCCTGGGCCAGTTCTCTGTGGTCTAGTATCGAGATATGGAAACAAGGGGAGCACTTAGAGAAAATAAATTTTCCATAAATGAACAACCCTGCAGTTTGACAGACTACTGTAGACTGAGTGATAACTTAACAATAGATCAACCGAAGCAACGATGCCATCCAAACGCACAACAGAGTATGGCTGACCGCGACCAGGGCGAGGACACAAAGAAACACAAAACATACGCCGCGTCGAGACTTTTAAATACAATGCACATTCCCTACGTGCCTTATTTGCCAGAAACGCACCGGAAGAAAAGGTAGACTATCTTTAAAGGATGCAAACAAATGCATTACAGAATACACGGCACCTATCTAGCTGAAAGTAATGGATTACACTTTTCTGAAGCACCGAAGTATAAAAATAACAACTATAACAATTGCTAAAATTGAAAGATTACAGATTTCTGGGGTACCAGCATCATACATTAGTGAACCACCAAAGTAATAGATGACAGGTTATTGTGGCACCAAGTTAATAGATGGTTATTGTGGCACTAAAGTCAACATTGTAGAAAGTCATGGATTGTAGATTGCAGTGGGATCCAATATGGCCCACTGCTGATTAACTGGCAACTAGAGGGTTAGATTACAGATTATCGTACCAGAGTAACAGGTTACAGATTACTGGGACAGCAAAGGTGGTCGATTACAGTATCATGAAACACCCAAGTGACTGATTACAGATTACTCTGGTACCAATGCAATGGGTTAGAGGCTACTGGGGCCTGGTGATTGGTTACAGTCCAGGTTGAGACACCAAAGTGGTAGTGTGCAGGTCACTGGGGCACCACAGCAATTGGTTACATATCAGTGGACAGAGGCATCCCGAATCTATCGCATGCTTTGGATTACCTCAACTCACACGTAGTCCTGTGTTTGACAACTGTGTCTAATTAGACAGAGTCAGTGATCTCACTGTCAGGCACAACGGGAACTTTTCTTTTAGAAGAGGGGCATGTATTTGTAACCCTCCCTCCCCCCTTTCTGAAAGTTAAATATTTGGACAGATGTCTTAAAACTGAAAGCGTGTTAGTAACTCTGCTGCAGAAATCTGTGAGCATCCTGAAAATCTCAACTTTAGCCCCAGCATTTCATCTTTCCAGCGTCGATAAAAGGCATCCCAACAATTTGCTAATTAATAGCACCTGTTCTGTACAGCCCCGCGAAGCCACCAGCCTGTGGCAGAGCGCCCTGCATTAATAAAGTTATTACATTACAAGACGCAGGGGATGCTGCGAGCATCGCTGCTGACAATTTTACTTAAAGGCTGTGGTATTATTAATTTAAAATAATTTAAACTATTTTCCAACAGTGGGGTTTCCCTCTCTGCTGGAATCCAACGCACATGGACAGAATCTGAGGCAAATAACCTCAAAAGCGCCAGTAGTAAGCAGTGCTATGAAGTGCAGAGTACAGCGCCGAGCAGAAGGACAGATTTGTTTTTATAAACATTAACACATGAACCAGATTGGACGTCATAGTTCCTCGTGATAAATCTGCTATATTTTCCACTTAATCCTAATATTAATAAATGCAACTTTCTCAAAAGTATGCCAGATTTAATATAACGCTGCAACACACCCTTGACGTTTTGAAGCGCTGTTAATAACAAGTGCCATCCTTACCCAGTGCGATAGTTAGCATTTAATTACCTAGCATTTAATGACATCCGAAGGCTGAAAGCTTGAGCGAATTAGCAAAGACCCGTGACTAGTAAATTGCACGCATATTTTAAGTGCATTAACTCACTGAGCTAACACTGGCTTTGTAGAAAGGATTATTATATGGCAGGGGGAGTTAGGCGCTTGTTGCCACGCTACTGTACTGTGACAGCGCTAAAAAATATCATGTATTGTAATTAGCAACTCATTGGGACCAATATGTTCGACCTAGGAAGGATGAAAGCCTGAGATAGGAACCTGTGACTTGCAAGTTTTACACAGATGTCCGCAGCACGCGCTTTGTACCTCTTAGATATGGGTAACTGGTTGTGAAGTTTCAAGTTAGTGAGTCCTTTCTACACAGCACTTACTGCTAAAATGCTGGATTTTCACCTTGTTCTGACTAACAGGTGTCACTGTCGCCCAAGAAAGCGCTGGGATTCCAAACATGCAGCCTGCGCAGATCTATATGAAGCTGTGACTTCAACCTGCTGTGCTATCTCGCCATTTTGAGTTTGGGAGTGTGCAGAATTTTCACCACAGTCTCACGAATCTGGGTGATATGACCGGGGTGAACATAAAACACGAAAAGCAATAAAGCTGAGGAAAAAGAAAAATACTTTCTGGAGTTTGAAAACCCCCTTACCTTTAGAATAGCCTCTGTGTGGAGGCGAGGTGAGCTACTGGGAGAGGAGAGGTGATCGGCGCTGCCTGTAATTGCTGTATCTCATTAGGAGGGAAATGAAATCCTGAGATGACGCTTCAAGTACTGCGAATGTGCGCTGCATTCTGAGGAGCTGAGGGGCCTCGGTGGCTGTGAGCGCCAAGACCCACGGCCGCTGCATATGGCGGCCATGACAGAGGCTCGATTGATCTGGGCCGGGCGAAAAAAGGTCACGGCCGCTGCTTATCTGGTGACACGCATGAGCAGAGGCCAACAAATGGGCAATTCCTTTCCTTACTACAAAGGCGCTGGTTAGGAGTTATGCGGAATTACAGGCAGCGATTCCAAGCTGCTGGAATTACCTTTAATACAGGGGGCGTAGATTCCATTGGTGCAGCAGGTCAGCCACCGGGACCCACTGAACCCTTATTGGTGTATGTCATAAATAATTCAGACAGCAGTCAGAGGACCGATTTCCTTTGTTGCACTAGGGCAGTGGTTCCCAAACTTTTTCAACCAGTGGCTCCCTTAACCTATTCACAGTTGGCCGCGGCTCCCCATTATAATACTTAGTTTTGGTGGGAGGGATGTAAGCCCGGCCTCAGGAGTACTTCCATTTTTCTCCCTGAAAATAATTGGGCTTGTGTATGAATGTTCTAGATAGGTCTCTCACTGTTCGTGGTTCTGAGTATGGATGTTCGAAGTGGGTGCGTTTTTGAATGTGTGCATGGATGAGCATTGTAGATCACTATGTATGTGGATGTAAATGCATTGATATTCTGTGCCTATTTGCATTTATGTTTTAGGTTGGTGTATGGTTTTGAGCAATGTTACACATCCTTAGTGGGAGTAGGCACAGGCTTGGATGAACACCACTCCGAAAGTCGTGCGAAACCAGGCTGACTAAGTCCATCAGAAACAGGAAACAAAGTCTCTTTGGTACCCTGGTAGCAGAAAGAGGCCAATATATATATATTTTTTTTACTTATTTCAAATGATCTTTATTCATTTATATGAAAGGAAGGAGAAGATCATCAAATAGAAACTGGTGACTTGGCGAGATTAGAACAATAAGTGCATATCAATGAACATATGAATGTACCACATATCAATGAACAACAAAGGAGCCTCCTTACAATTGCAGGCAATACATATGTGTCTCAACAATGGGCTAGAAAGAACTAACCTCCTATACTTCGAAAATAGGAAAAGGAGAAAAAGGATAAGATAGAAAAAAGAAAGAGATAGAAACCCAGAAGAGAGGGGAGAAAGACAGTCCAGGCTCTGGACTGCCAATATTTATTTTCAATCGTGATGGGGAGGTAAAATTAAAAAAAAAAACATAGTTTCAAAACATAAGAAAGGAAAATAACTAATGTCCCAAATCTTAAAAGCACGTTTAAAAAATATTTGAGTAGAGTTTGAGCATAACAATTAAAACTCCGTAAAGAGCGGAATAAATAAACGTATTTCATTTATTTTAACAAAGCATGGGGCATTCTTGGGAGAAATATAGGGCGCTGATGTTTTTAAAACTAACTTTGGGGAAAATGTTAAAATAACAATAATTTTCCACAGTTTCAAAGCGTTTATGACTAGCAGCCGCAAGAGCAATGCCAGGGGTAGCAATGGGCAAGCCAGGGGTCGCAATAGCGACACCTAAATGATGCCAATGCTTTTTAGCAACCACAGAATAACAAAACAAAGAGGGGAAAAAGCAATAACGTTCTAAATGCACTTTGAAGTGTGAAAGCAGCTCACTGGTGCAAGTTTACAGCTCATTGTGCTACATTAAGAGGACTACTGCTTATGAACTTGAACAGGAGGATTTATTTGACAAAGGCACTGATCTTGCAACACAAAATACAAATTTGTGTTCTGCATATTACACCTTGTGTGCTATATGCAGCAGGCACATTAACCCTCTTTGCTGCTTTAAGAGGAGCCAAAACTGACGGGCAAAACACATCTATGTCTGCATTAATACTACACCAAAGCCGGATTTCACTACTTTTTACACACAACTTCTTGAAACTGGAAGCTCACTTTCATATGGGGCAGCTAACAGCATACACTTGCCATGTACACTGTCGCCTGTATCCATGTGCAGGCGCTGGCAGCAGGGTGAGTGGTACTGCTAGGCCAGCTGGGTGGTCAGCACATGTATCCCCAGCTAATCAAATGCCAGTCATGTACCCCCCAGTAGGGACCCATCAGCAGTCCGCACCCTGAACCCACTGCCAAGCTACACCAGCCTGACAGCTTCCAGGCACTGTGTATCCTGCAGTCCCAGGTGCGCGAGTCTTGGAAGCATGCACCCTAACTCTTTGAAGGACTCTCATGCAATCCAAGGCCTCTGTCCAGTTGTGCAGCAAAGCACACGTTTATCAGCGCTTGAAAGGTGAAGCTCAGCGTAGGCCCTGTGGGGAGATCTGCACCTGGTCAGGTGCGTGGCTGACTGAGTTATTTAAACCTGATATACACCAATCCATTTTTTTAATGAACTTTTTCTGACTCGCTACAATGGTTTTAATATTCTCGGGTTGCAGGCAGTGTTTATGATCACCAGTAAAGGGGGACCCTTCTAAATTAAAAGGAGTGTAGTATTTTAGCAGAACATTTTAGTTTATCAAGCGGCATTGACTACCCTTAAATCTCATCATTTGTAATAGGCTCTGCTTCTGGCGCCTCTCTTTACTTCGTCCTTTTCTCCGGGTAGTAAGTTGTAACTGTTTTGTGGCACAAGATGATTTTTCATTCAAATTACATGTTATTGTATTTTTATGCTTCTGCTCCTTTCCTGCTGGGAGGTAGATGTTTCTTCTGTTAATCTTCTCTTCTTTTTAGAATCTGCTTCGCTTAGTTCTGGACTCCATTCTGTGCTCCTAATCGTGCATGTTGTTTAAAGATTGAAGCTAAATGAAACACCTGCTACTTCCCAATTTGAAAATCGCCTCATTTTTGCCACTACATATGGATCTGTTCGCGGCGCCCCTGGCTAGTTTTGTCAGCGCACTGGAGTGCCGCGGCGCACAGTTTGGGAACCGCTGCACTAGGGCCTCTGCCACTCTGCCTACCTTACTGCTTTAATAGCCTGGATCTCCACATGGAATTCTACCCATGATTAGTTGGGGCACATAAGGGGGAAAGCAGTGTGGACATGGAGTACTTGTGCCGATTTCTGCAGTCGCGGCCGGCAAGACGGGTGGGGGGGAGGGGGGCAGCTTTCGTGCGGGTGTGGGGGGAGCGGGCCAGTAATTAAAATAACATTTAAAACTTACCTTCCTCCCACTGCTTCCTCCGGGTCACGGCGCCACCGCCTCAGCTCCTGCTGCTCCCGGCCGGGCCGCGTTTACTAGGCAGACTCCCTCCCGCTCCCCTAAGCCAATCACAACGCTGCAATGGCAGCGTTGATTGGTGCGGCGCAGCGCCCAGCCGGGCGCCTGTAGGCCAGGGAGCCATTTTCTCTATGTAGGCTGCATGCAGCCTACATAGAGAAAAAGAGAGTGCACAACTGCGCATGACTGGTTTGGTCGGCCCAGGGGCCGAACAAACAGTCAGCACCGAAGACAGTGGGCTAGCCACGCCTCCACTGCACTCGAGCAGGAACGCCCACCCGCCCGCCCCCAACCAGGCACTCCAGGCACTTCTGCTTTCTCCCCATGCCAGAAGCAGAAATATGAAATGGTAGTTTTACCATTTCATGTTTCTGCTTCTCGCACTGCGAGAAAGCAGTGGGGCGACGCCCCCACGCCCCAATGGAGGAGCCGCCACTGTCCCTCTCTGTCCATGAGAGTCTTGTTTGAGAAGGTGCGACAAATTTTACAATCTCTCACCTCATGCCTAGGATATAGGCAATAAATACATTCCTTGTGTGGATCATCCACATGGACCCTTTTCTTCCCACAGGTATTACAAGGGCGGAAAAGGCCTTTTTTGTCTGACATGATGTCCAGATTTGTTGAAGAGAAGAAACTGAGTAGCACTCAGGGAGACTCCCTTCCACACGACGTGCAGTGAAAATCTGAAGAGAACTTGCCTCTGCTGGGAGTGTTCTAGAGAATGCTAAGAGCTGATTGGCTGAAGCCAACATTTGGTCCTTTTTTAAAAAAGGACATAGATAGGCTATTAGATGGCCTTGGGCCATTTTAGCCTATGTATTATTTATGTCACTGCTTGTATATTTTACCGTGGGACTCCCATCTCAACGACGGGGAATGATTCAGGCATGTGAATCTACGAAAGATACCCCAAACTGGATAAATGTCTGCCTTTCTCCAACAGTCTTTGTGCCTCTACTTGAGCATCAGGGCCAGATTCTCCAGCTAAGGTGGACGGGGTGCCACCGAAGTGGGAGACAGAGGTTGTAGCAGTGGAGATGTTGGCTGTGGCTTCGGAGGAGTCTGTCTTGGTGCTGATGGTGTCAACTGCAGAGGCGTATGTGTTCAGCATCAAAGGTGAAGATCTTGGAACAACCAGTGAAGGTGGCATTCTCAGGGTCTATCCTCCCAGTGCTGGAGCCAGGTTTGGTTTCATCCAAGACACTTACGGCAATGGCAGGAATGAAGTGAAGGGTGCCGATTGTTAGGGCATCAGCAATTCTCGCAGTGAATAGGCCATCGCACCTGTGGGGCCAGGTGCCACACCAGGGAAAACATGCCTCTGCTAAACATGCCCAACATTGCTTTCAGAAACATGGACGGATCTGTCCCCGGTGTCGTAAACCCTGGGTGCAATACACCGGGCAGGGGCCTCGGAAAATGAACCGCAGACGGGATAGTGTCAAGAGTCAGCACAGCATCGGATGGAGCCTCAGTTGCCTGAACCACTGTTGTATCTTGATCTGGCGTGGGTCCATAAGTTACAGGTCTGCTTGACTTTTTTTTCTTGAGTTACAACAGGATTCAGGTCTTCTCTTTTGCTTACGCTTCTATCTTGACAAAGAATGTGGCGATTCTTGAGACTTTGACCTTGCTTGGAACTTACGTTGTCCATGTCGTTCAGCCAGCTCTTTCGCAATGAACATCTTGGCCTCTTGTAACTTGAGCATTTTGGGATGCATTTTCTTTCAGGCATCGGTGTAATGGTCTGAACCTAAGCAATAGAGACAGATGTCCATAACATGTGGCTCTCAGTCTCGAAACGGCTTGAATCTGGACCGTTTGGATAGCAACATTCTGAAAAAAACCACCTAAAATTATTTTAAATTTAAAAAATAGTCGAACAATGTTGACAATTCTCGTCCCCAGCTAAAGCCACCTTCTCTACTTATGATGCAATATCACTGTCGGACTCCTTGGCTGCTCTGTCTTCTCTTAAATCAGGTTCCCCTAATGATCCCTGTCCTGCCAAACTGATGGCCAGCGCAGCCACTGTTATCAACCCGCCTTTGAATCAGCTGATTAATACCTCACTGGCCTTTGTTCCAACAGATTGGAAACAGGCATTGCTCAATCCACTTATCAAATAGACTACTCTAGAGCCCAACCTTCCAGCCAGTTATCGCCCGATTTCCCTGCTCCCAGCCATTGCCAAAGTACAGAATCTGCCCTGGTGGAAATCACAGAAGCGATCCGTGAAACCTTGGATGTGGGGGGCAGAGCAGCTTTGGTCCTTTTGGACCTTTCCGCTGCTTTTGATACTGTCCCCCATTCGCTCCTTTTAGCCAGTTTGCAGAGAATAGGTATCATGGGTGCTGCTTGTCAATGGCTGAAATCCTTCTTAGAAGGCAGGACCCAAGGTGTCTGGATTCCCCCCTTCACGTCCACCTCCCAGGTTCTTCAGACGGGGGTTCCGCAAGGGTCGGTCTTGAGCCCTCTTTTGTTCAATATTTATTTGACTCCTCATTCAGCTGGCAGAGGAGCTGGGTGCGAAGGTTGTTGCTTATGCTGACGACACCCAGCTCCTGTTTACTTGGAAAAAACATGAAACCTCAACTGCTCATGTCAAAATGTGTTTGGCTGCAGTGTTTAACTGGCTCACATCCGCTGAGCTGAAATGTAACGAAGATAAAACAGAGATCTTGTTCTTCGGTGAGTTCCCCCCTCTGTTTTGGCATACTTTTTGGCCGGATGAGTCACCTCGGCCCCTTCCCTCTGGTCGCCCAGTAAAAAATCTCGGGATCTGGTTTGATGAGAAACTCAGCTTTTGTAACCAAATCAGTAAACTGACGGGTACCTGTTTTGGTATCCTGAAACTTCTCAAAAAATTCCTACCCTTATTGCCCCTAGCAGCAAAAGAAACGGTCATCCGAGCCCTTGTTACCTCCCGCATTGACTATGCAAACGTCTTGTATGTGGGACTTCAAGGCTATCTAATGGACAGACTTCAAGTGGTCCAAAATGCTGCCGCCCGCCTGCTTTTTGATCTCCCCAAACGTACCAGTGTTAAGCAATATTTGCGCAAACTGCATTGGTTACCGGTAAAGACTAGGATCACCTTTAAGGTTTTGTAACAGCTCATGCTGCGCTCTATGAGTACGGCCCCCTTTATCTCAGGAAACGCTTTTCATTCTACACCCCTGGTAGGGATCTGCGTTCTTCTAATATGTGTTTGGCCACCATTCCCAGATTTCGCCTGAAAAGAAAGGGTGGCAGTTCCTTGGCCTATTTGGCAGCTATGACCTGGAACTCCTTCCCTGCCGACTTGCGCAGCCTTCAGAACATCACTCATTTTAGAAAGGAACTTAAAACCTTCCTTTTCAATTGAGTTGCCGCTTTGTCTCCTTTTTCCTCTTTTATTCATTTTTGTGACACTCTTGGGCTCGCGCCGGGACACTCTTCTCAGTAGCTGTGAGCGCTATAAATAGATTATAACATAACATAACAATTCCAGAGGAGAATTGAGACCTCTGAAATGGGTCTATGCCTCGGAAACGGAACTGACATCACGCTACAGGGGTGCTCTATGGCCTCAGTGACGTCACGAGGTGTCACCTGAGGTGTCATCGTGGAGCTGGCACCCCATACCAGCATGGGCGAGCTATTAAAAAGTCTCTGGATGCAGACTGATGCATGGGATATTCGAATGGTGAGGAATCTGCAGTTAGAAGTATCCATCAGAATCTTCATACCTGACAAAGACCTTGATGGTGATATTTATATTAGAATACTCTGGTTTAAGGAATATGTCTGCATTAAATTTCCGTTTAATCATTATCTAACGCAGAGTAATGTTCATATTTTTATATGGCCATCAGAAGAGGCTCTATTAAAAAAAATTAAATACTGGGGAAAGGGGACTTTGTCTTGTTTCTCGTTTAACTTTTACTGAATGACTCCACACTTTGTTAATCCTGATCTTAGCTTGTGCACCCTTATACAGATTGTGTACTGACCTCGTGAGCTCCGATGGAAATCCAAAACTGCTAAGAATGCAAAAACTATCCCAGCTAACAAGGTTTTATCATTAGACCAGGTCACATAGTAATGCTGGGTGAAGATATCAGTAGTCACACTGGGGATCAGGGGACGGGCCCACCCAGGAACGTACTTGTCCCACTATTTTGTATAAATCACACCGAAGTACGCCTGGTGTTCTAATGAACTAACCCTTGATGCATTATCAGAGGTAGTCTTGTGTTGAAGTGAAAGTATGTGCAGTGGAACTGCTCAGAAAGAAATCCTTTTTAGGACGAGAACCCTCACTCACCCGAGGTGACATGCTTCATCATCGGGTTCCCTCCTCACACCAGGACCGCAAGGTACCTGGTGTGGGCTACAACTCCCAAATTAGGGCAGAGCAGAAGTGTTTTGATGAGCGATGGAATAGGGTGGTGAGGGACAGAGTGCAAAAAAAGTGTGATCTGTAGTAGTGATTAAAACTACCTCCACGTGGCC